>CM062840.1:8137087-8182397 GCA_031772345.1 Himalopsyche anomala
GTTCAATTTTATTTAGATAACAATATATTACACTTTATAAATCAATAAATCAATCTTATAATTAATACGAAAATCGTGAGAATGTGACAGGTTGCAATTGTTTTCTTAATCTGCTTAAGTTTCATACTTCATTTGTTTTATTCTAATGCACGAAGCACATTTTGAAAATAGAACGTCATACAGAATAAAACATAGTATGGTATGGTATTGAGTATACATAACATCTCCCCCCTAAAGAATAAACTTATTGGTAACTTAAATGAGTTTATACAATAAATATATGATTATAAGAAACATTGAGATGATGTACATAAGGTATTTTAAGTGATTGTAATGGAGGAGATGGGTTTTATTTATTTATTTGTTACTTACAACAATCATCATTTAAGATATTTACATCTGGAATAAATATATAATAGTTTTATGTTTGTACATTTTCACTTATTAGGATTACATTTTAGAGTAACTTTTACATTCAGGTTTTACAAATAAAATCTTGGTTACATAGTTGATAACAATTTTATATAGTATGTAAGAGTGTATATTGTGATTTTAGGGTTGAATAAACATGGTATTTTTGAGATAGTGTAATGATTGTCGTAATCTGTTTTAAATCCACTTACTGTAAGGGATCTAAAATAGCAAGTTTCACTCTGTTAGTGTGAACTTTGATTAATTTATTTTTTACTTTAATAGTAATATTAAGAGGACTGTTGACTTTTATGATTTCGTACGGACCTTGGAAGTTAGGAGATAATTTTTTAGATTTATTTAGTTTAGTAGCATTATTTGTTAAATATATTTTATCACCGATTTTAAATTTTCGTAAGGTTTTATTTTTGTTATGCCTTAATTGTGTGTCTTCTTTTCTTTCAACTAGATTCTTTCTAGCTATTTCGTGTGATTTGGTTGATTTGAGCTTAAAATTGTCTAAAAACGAATCGTATGTATATTTAAATTCGGGTATTATTATAGCTGTTGGTAGTTTAGGTGAGTTTCCGTAAACTAATTCGAAAGGTGTACATTTTGTAGCAGTGTGTGGAGTAGTGTTATAGCTTAACATAGCAAAAGGTAACCATTCGTCCCAATCGGTTTGACTTGGAGATATGTAATGTTTTAGATAGTCGGCTAGAGTAGCATTACTACGCTCTAACGCACAATTACTAGTAAGAGAATACGCACTAGTTTGGATTTGTTCGATTTTTAAAAGTTTGGTTACTTCTTTAAGTATGTTTGAAGTAAAATCTTTTCCTTGATCGGTAAGAATTTTTTCAGGGATGCCAAATTGACAAATGAAATTTTTAGTTAATTGAGATGCAATTGTCATTGCTTCATGATTAGGAACAGGGTAACATTGAGAATATTTTGTAAGATCGTCTTGAAGAGTTAAAATATATTTATTTCCATTTTCGGTTAAAGGTAATGGACCTACTATATCTAAAGCTATACGTTCAAACGGTTTGCCGCTAGTCGTAGTTATTTCTATGGGTTGTTTTAGATTTTGACGATATATTTTGTTTTTCTGGCAAGATTCACATTGCCTGATATATGTTTTAACGTCTTTTTGCATATTAGTCCATTTATATTTGAGTCGTAAACGATTTAAAGTACTATGATATCCCGAATGTCCGCTTATAGGAGAGTCATGATACTCTTTAAGTATTTGTGGTATTTCGTCGTGATGAGGATTAATTATTTTGTTATGACAGATCGTTATATTTATATTTGAGTTGTGAAAAACATATTGGATCATTTTCTTTATCTTTTCCCAATTTAAGTTGTCTAAACCACTATCAAGGCGTGGAAAAGAGATATTTGTTTCTTTATCACTATGTAGAATATTTTTTAAGTTACATAATGCTTGAAAGATAGAAAAGTAATTTGATTTTTCCCAAAAGTTTTGTTTCGTTATTAAATGGTAAACATTATTTTTATTTTCTGTTGATTTTAATACGTCTCCTACTTTAGAGTGTGTATTTAATAATTCGTCATAATTAAAGATCATTGAACTTATTTCTAAAGCTATTCCTTTAGACATCGATTTGTCGTTAGAAATACAATGTGCTATAGATTGCTTTTCATTAAGAAGAGATTCATCTATTTCATAAAATTTAACGTTAAATATTTCATTTTGTTTTTCTAGGAAGTTGTCATACGAAAAAGTTTGAGAGGTCATGGTATTTAAAACTTGATTTTCGATTCGAGACAATGCATCAGCATTAGTATTAGAGTAAGATAATCGCAATTCATTTTGCAATCGTTGTTGAGATTGATCGTTATTTGTTGAATTTAAATATTCTGCCTGAATGGTTTTCACATTCCGAGTTATTTGATGATTTTCTGAATTATTAGGAGGTTGAAAGTTTTTAGAATTACTGAGAGTTTGATTAGTTTGTGAGTTATTATTTGAAGGATTTTGATAATATTGATTTTTTACGTTGTTGTTGAATTGTTGAGATTGATCATTATTTGTTGAATTTAAATATTCTGCCTGAATGGTTTGCACATTCCGAGTTATTTGACGATTTTCTGAATTATTAGGAGGTTGGAAGTTTTGAGAATTACTGAGAGTTTGATTAGTTTGTGAGTTATTATTTGAAGGATTTTGATAATATTGATTTTTTACGTTGTTGTTGAATTGCCTCTTCCGACATTCTTCTAAGATATGTCCTGATTTTTTGCAGTATCTACAAAATTTTGAATTGTATTGAGATGTAAGATTACCGACAAATTGATTATGTTCTGAATTTAGAGAGTGTGGCTTTGATTGTTTGGTGAAATAATTATGATTGATCTTATTTGGGTTAGAGTTCATTTCCCTAACTGCATTATAAAACTTTTCTTCTTCAACTGCAATATTTGTTGCCTCAATAAGATTTTTGGGTTTTGAAAGCCTGACTACTGTTGATAGTTGACTGGTCATACCTAAAATTAATGTATTAAGAGCGCTGTCTTCAATTTGTTTTATTCTCCCTTTCAATTCTTTCTCGTCCTTGTTCGAAAATCGAACAGCTGCGATAAAATTATTAGTGCAATTTTCAACTCTTTGTATAAATTTTATTACCGGTTCGTTAAAGTTTTGTTTACAATTTCTTAATTCCAGTTCTAACTGAGATGTGTGTTTATTTTCACCGTAGGTATTTATTAGAAATGATTTGAATTCGGCATAGTTTTTAAAATTATAATTGGCAATTGTGTATTTGGCATTTCCTACGACGCAATGAATCATATATTTTATAAGTATGTTTTTCTGTTGCTCTGAGCATAGTTCGTATGCAGTATCGCAATCTTTAATAAAAGGGTAAAGATTTCGTTTTTCTCCGTCAAATGTCGAAACAAACTTCATCAATGTATCGATAGTGAGTGCAGTCATTTTGGTGTGAAAGTGTATAGATTGAGTAAGAAAAATTGTTACAAAAGTTACTCACAGAATATGATGAATAATATATTGCATAAAGTTTAAACAAACGTTGACTTGAAGATGAATTTGGTTCTAGTAGTCGTTGAAATAGGTTGTTGGCAGCGTGGAGATTTTTCTTGTAGTTGGATGTAGAATCAGCAAAGAAGATGTAATTGAAGTCGGCAAAGAAAATGTAGTTGAAGTCGGCAAGAAGATGTAGTTTGAATATTCGATGATGGATTTCGCAGAATTTATTGTCACCATGTAGAAGTTGAAGATTCAATAGTAGATTTTGTAGATATATCGACGTAGAAGATTTTCGATGTTAGATTTCGTAGAATTGGAGATTTAGTCTTATTCTAGTTTCGTATTATTATTATATTTGATTTATTATAATTTCCGTTCGATTTAATCGATGTACTTTTATTTTATTAGATTTATTTTGTTCGTGTATTTGATTCGTGCTAATTTTTAAAGAATTTTATTCACCGTTAATTTATTGTCACCATAAATTTCTTAACGTTATTTTAGCACATATCCTCACTTCTGACACCAATTTTTATGTTATGTTTATTGTTTTTACTAAAACACTTTTATGTGTTGGTTCAATTTTATTTAGATAACAATATATTACACTTTATAAATCAATAAATCAATCTTATAATTAATACGAAAATCGTGAGAATATGACAGGTTGCAATTGTTTTCTTATTCTGCTTAAGTTTCATACTTCATTTGTTTTATTCTAATGCACGAAGCACATTTTGAAAAAAGAACGTCATACAGAATAAAACATAGTATGGTATGGTATTGAGTATACATAACATATTAATTAAAGAAATTGTCTAGGAAAAACCTCTATTTCAATCTTTTTTCTTGGTTTTAACTTTTTACAAGGTCATATTTTTGAAACTTAAAAGCTAAATTTAGATACTAATTCGGCATTTGCAGCTTGCATACTTTTGATAGAACGTGTATTAGGTTGGATACATTGTGATCATTAAAAAAACCTGTTTAAAAAAAACTGTGGGTTACGTCCTTTTCCTTCCCACAGTCGATATAGAATGCGATACATAATTACAACGAACAAATACAAACATCAACATAAAATATTATTAAGTTACTATTATTAGATTATATAAACATAATTTGAATACTCTATTTATGCGCCTGTTTGTTTAAGTTTGTTTCAAAAGAGTTTTTATGACCCAGCTCGTTTGCGAGTCCAAGATTAGTTTACGATTAAGCTGCAGCCTATAGTGCCGCCACCAGTAAATATCTATTTAAGACATGTGCGATAAATTTAAGTACTGTAATCGGTCATAATATTAGTACCACTGAAATTATATTTTTTGGCGATTTTTTCACCTAGGACATTGACATTTCAAGACATTGAGGCATTATATTTGTTTAAAACATTTTTTTTTATTTGCCGCTCCCTAGGACTTACCGCCCCTAGACAACTGCCTACTCGCCTATACTAACGGGACGTCCATGTGCAGCACATACAAAAAAACAACGGCGGACATTTCTGCGACAACTACATATGTGTGTGACCTCTTGTGTGTTCAAGCAAAATGTTTCGGGACAATGTGTAGGGACTTTCTCAATGTATCTCAACATTTAAAGTTAATCGTATTGAAATAACATGCAATCGTTATGAATAAGTACTTATATCAATATTTTACTTTACCATCCATCTTCAGTAAGCAATGGTGAAGTTTGTGTTATTTAAAATTGAAAACATGAAAATTTGGTTTTAAAAGTCTTGGTTTCATTTATGTGGTTTAGTATTTTTAATAAAAATTGATAAAAAATAATTTCAGCTCCGGATTTAATATTAATTATTTTAATAAAGATTTAATGTTAATTATTTTACATTAGGGCCTCCAATCCTGGGATCCCGCCCAATTTTGTGATTCCGAATTTCCGGGATTTAGGAATTGAGAAAATTATAGAAAGTTGTTCGAGGGTTAAAAAAAAAAAGTCCCAATTTTGTTTATTTTGGCGTAAATTCTTGGCATATTCAAATTAAAAATCTTAAAAGAGCTAAAAAAACGTCTCGAGTCGTTTAGTTTTGGGAATCAACAAAAAATTGTTTGAAAAATCCCGTGAAAATTCTCAATCCCGAATTTATACACGATTTTATGCAGAATGTTCAATTCCGTGATTGGAAAAAATTTCAATCCCGAAATCATAATTAAATCATAATTTTTCATCTTTAATGATGAAAAGAGATTAAAAAAATAGTCACATACTTTTCATCAGGAAATGCATCATAAGTTCTTTTAATAGAATCGTTCAGGTGCTCTTTACCAATAACGACTTTTTGGGAGTTTCCCACAAACGCAAAGGGACTTATGTATTTTATTCCTGTATTTTTAAAATGTCCCATTTTTCGCCTTCCCAACAAGTATAGTGACAGTAGAACTGATACTCCCAATATAATAAATTCGACATAGGAGAAATACATGATGACGGTTTTCTGAAACAAAGCGAATAAAAACATGTTATATATTTGTAAATAACTAGGTGATAGCTTCATTTGTCAAGTATAAGAAGTATCTTAACTTAATGAAAAAAATATTTCGAATAAAATCACATTCAGGCTTATTGATCGATATCAATGGCGGATTATGTATGTATTTGGGAATTAGTAGAAAAAGTATTTTATTTTTTAATTTAATATTGTTTTGAAAACATACGTCAGTAGATGATGCTTTCTTTTGTATTTTTGAGGCATCAACGAAACAAATAAGAAATAAGATATATATTATATATATTTTTAAATAATAATACAGTCGAATTTGGTTATCGATGGAACAACTGAATTTGTTCGTTATAAGCATTACTTGTTATATTAGAAAATAGGTATTTTTAAATGCTTAAAAACATACCCATTACATAGAATTGGGTCGAAAATTTTGTTTTTAAACGATCGACACATTAACAGTTTTAAGAAAATTTCTGAAGATATTTTTGCTCGGTATGCCCGAGAAGTAGCTCGTTATAAAAGTGAATAAATGTATAGAGAAAACCTTAAACTAAAATGTTAACGAATGTTTCTTCATTACATCTGAGGTCTCGCATTTCCATGATCGTAATAACCGAGTTCGACTGTATTCAGTTATTATTTATATCAAGGAAACTATAACCAGTGTATGTAATACGTACAAATATTTTATTTTAATAAAATAATAATATATTGAAGGGGAAATAAAAGTCTCGAGTCCCGGGAAGTCCCGGGACTTTGACTTTGAAAACCCCGAGACTTCAGAATCCCTAGTTGTAACTGATCAAATGAACGCTGCTTGCGAGAAAACGACCTAACGAAAAACTCACGTTTGGAGAGGAGTGAAATAAACAACGCTAACTTATAATTGATTTCTATTAAAACTGTTGTTAATTTAAATAAATTATTTATATATCAACTTTCAATTTAAACGATAAAACTTGTCTTTTACTTTCCTGCCTAAATCGTTTTCGGTGAGTTACTGTTTTATTTATTAAAGCGTCGATTTGTATTTTAAATTCAAACCAACTTCGTATTTAAGATTGCGAAATTAATACTCATATATATCACATACAAATATGAAGCCTTTCCACTGATATTTGTCAAATAAATTTAAAAGTAAAATATTAAATAAAAAAATATTTTACCTACATTGATTGTTACATTTTTTTACTATTGAACTTCTTGTTAAACTTGTTGAATCAGAATTTCTACGTCCGAATTAATTAAAGTCAAATATTTGTGTATTAATCAATGAAATTAACTAAACGTAGCACGAATGGAATACAGAATGAATAAATTCATTTTAAAAACGTATCAAAGAACATTGAATGGGTGTATTTTAAAAATGGATTCGCAGAGATTCTCAAACTTTTAAATTAAATTGAAATGTTATTTTCACTTACCTTTACTTATTTTCTTATGTTCATCCAAATTATATGTTATAACTCGGTGTTGAGGTGTGATAGAAACATGATCCGGAAAAGAGAATTTAGTTTATGCACTGTGACCCACTACCACTCTCACTACTGCAGTGACCCTAGGTACGATGAACAATTAACTTACTGTATCAACTATGTATTAATTGACCAATCGTATCGGCTTATTTTGAAATTATGTAGAAATACTCTAATATATTAAAAAATTAGGATTTTATCCGTGTGTTTTATAGGCGAATGCAAGAGGGTAGAGTGTGGTATATTGGATATTGGATATACAATGGCAAAATAATAGTTTTAACGATATATATATCAAAATAAAATACACAAACAATTGAGACCATACTGTGATAAGTAACCCCTTTTAAGTAATTATTTATTATGTGTGTTTTCTGGTTTGGGCCGCGTAAATGTATAAAAATATGTACCATAGCGTAAAAGTAACAAAACATGTAAACATATGATTGATCGAATCGTGTATAATTTTGATCTTACATATATTCACTAAAGTCATGTTTGATAAATGTAATACTAAATTGTAAAATAAGTTAAGATGTAAATAGCATGATGTACAGTGTTTCTTTTCTAAGCCAGTACATAAAGCTGAGTAAATGCAGGTTTAAACATAGTTCTGATGATGGCAGACGGCGAAATATCTATAAACTAATTTTATAAAAATTTGTACAACTAAATACTTTGATTTTTTTTACCGTATTAGTATATTCAAACATACTATAATTTTGGTATTAAATATGAACGAAAATCGAATTTTAAATGTATATAAATAATAATATATTGTGTATGTTATGAGTTTTAACAATTTTTCCTGGTTCCAGAATTGATAGAAAGATGTATTTTTATTTTTAAGTTATTTATGAAAGTCACCCGTTTATGATTTTAATGTATTTGTTCAATCGTTGTATTTTATTTAAAATATCAAAATACTGACTATTATTTTCTCAACAAATTTTGTAATACCAATTGGTAGTATATTTTGATTGATTTAAACTGTTTTTGTAAAACGATATACAAGCATATCCATCCTGTATTACTATTTCTTGGCTAAAGATCCAAATGTTGATTGTTGCATTGTCACCGCTAACTTCTCGTCCAAGCTAAAACCTGTTAAATATTATGTAATGTAAAGCGATCACCTTACGTTTGGAGAGCTCTTATTTTGCTTTAAAAATAAATTGAGCGACTAACTTACAAGCAGTAATTAAAAAAATACCCACTAGTGTAGTGTTAACTTGAGAGTTCACACAATGCCACACCTAATAGGACATGGAAAAAATATTGTTACAATTTATAGTGTACATATGTACTAGCATTTCGACACCTCTTTTGCAAACTTTGTCGTGTCCTTCAAACTTGCAACAGATGGATATTAAGATTTTTTTTTCTTAAATATTGTTTATCAATATCTTAAAGTTGAATACTGTAACTATAAATAATTGTAATTAAATTATGTATGTAGTAGGGCTTATACAAAAACCGACTTATGAAAAAACCGGTTGTCGAATGTCAATATTGTTTTATAAAAAATGGATAATTCAACTAAAATAGCGAGAAAATGTTCAATATTTTTATGTTGTTTATTTATATACGTAATAATGCACAACAAGAAATTGTTTGGTGTTACTCTTCAGAAAATATGATTTAAGAAAACACAAAGCGTCCACTGATCGTTTTGTAACAAAATTTCCTGATATCGAAATTACCCTTTCGCTGGGTAATGATGTGGGGCATATGGTCTTTAAGCCATCAAATAAAAGATCCAAATTTTGTGTCTTTATGTTTATAGTCTCGTTTATGGAAAATTTGGCACAACCGGTAACCGGTTTTCGAATGTCACAAATTTAGCCAAAAAGCCGGTTTTTGAAAACCGACAAGCCCTAGTATGTAGTTACTTTTGAACCATTAGAATATCAAGATAAAAAATATAAAATCATTTCAGCAGAAGTTTTATTTTATTTGGTCACACTTTATTAATTAACTCATTATTCATTTGTAAATCACTTTTTACCTTATTGTAGGCCTATAATTGAAACGTATAAAATTATTCTATTGATTTGAAAAATTTTTTTTAGGGGATTGTACAGTTGATTAGTTAATTTCCTGGTGTACAGTTTTGGGGGTGTGATCAGTGACGCAAATATTGGTGGTAGGCGGTGAATGCGGAGAATCATTTAGGTCAGGAAGGGGGGTGTGATAGTGTGACTCACAGTAGGATCTCCTAAAGTTTAAAAAAGTGAGCGAGAGTGTGTTACATATCCTTTTTTCCGAGGAAAACGAAAAGGGTTTCTATTCACTCGTTAGATCGAGTCCCTCGTTGGCTCACTCGGCCTTATCTCATGCAGATTGTTTAGTATTTGTCCGAGTTTACTCTTTTGCCCGCGGTTGGTTTAAATGAGAAAGAATTGGCATGCAAAAACTGGTATTTTGCATATTTATAAACTGTAGAAAAACCGGAACCGTTTTGGTAATCCCGGTATTTAAATCTCTAAGTTGAATTACGTAGTCAAGCGAATGAATGAGCATACAATATTCGTTCACCGTTGATATTTTTAAAATATAAATTCCTTTATTTATAAATTAAATCATACTTACAATTCTGTTTTTCTTACCCTACCTCTTCTATAGCCACATTTTTTCTCCAATGCAGTTAAGATTCTGCATGTTGAAAATGAAAATACCAATGCTATAAAAATTGGACGTAAAAGTATTTCCATTCCATTTTATTGTTCTTTATTCAATTTTGCAGTAAATCTAATAATTCTGATAGAAAAATACCGTTTATTCAAGCATTGGAATAATTTATATTAAATAAAATAGATAATAACAGTCAAAATTATTTATTCAACAAATAATCCGTAAAATCACACAAATAAACATGAAACATAGAGTATATATTAAAATATCACACGATAGAATAAATTATACTAGAATTTTAAAATAAAACTCTTATGTTTATTTGTTGTGAAGATTACGTTTTGAAATGGATATAAGAATCAATAAATCTTGTGTTTCACTTTGAATTTGAAACTATTTTTTGATATTTGATTGATTTGGATATATTTTTTTTGTATTATTCTTTTTGACAGCCCACTACACTTCTTGTGTGTTGGTGAAGTCTCTTTTCTTCATCCCTATCAAGAATCCATTGGTAGGGGTTAAACTGAACACATGACTGACGATTTTCAAGGGGTAGTCTGTCTTCGGTGTCTTCACCAGATCGAAGTTTCTTAATAAATGAAACACCAAAAGTTTTACCTCCATTAAGGCAAAACGGTTACCTGAAATAAAAAATTAAAAAGTCATCACTCATAAAATATATATTTATATATATATTAATTTATGCAAAATAAAAAGAATATTTATATACAATCGGTTTATATCTTTAAGCTGAGTAATATATACTTTTTACATCATAATTATTATGATGTAAAAAAGAGAAACATAGCATATAGATCAACAGGGCTATTATCATGTGCCTAGGGATCTAGATTCTAGACCAGTGGTTCTTAACCGGTGCATTACAGTGCACTTGGTATTCCGTGAGCTTGTTATAAGTACACCTCGGATAAGCTAAAATATCCGCAAAATGGTGAAAACCGAAAAAATTCTTCGCGAAATTATGAAAGCCGACAAGATCAGATTTTCATATCAAATAATTTCCATTTTATTAAGGGTAGTTTTAGTTTAGTTTTTTTTCACAAATGAACAATACATATTATGTTTATCTTTTCTTTAATTATTTTTTTTAGTATAACTGTAATATAATCTGTTAAATTTGTAATAAAGTTTGTGTCAGCATATTTTTTATTATTTTCTACCCGTTTGATTTTGGTGCACCGCCACTTTTCTTATGACAAAAAGTGCATCGTCACTTTGAAATGTTTAAAAATCATTGATCTAAATCAGTGTCTGCCAAACTTTTTTCCTTTACGGCACACTGATGAATGGAATTAATTAATGGCCGCAGATTATCTCCAAAACTTCTTTTTTTTTAGGTCATCGAGGAATTTTAAATCCTTGATTTGCTACCGTATAGACAGACACTGATCTAGATCAGTGGTTCTCATGTGCGGCCACCAGAGGATTTCGCTGCGACCCCCTTCAGCTTCACAGCTTCACAGTAAATAATGGTATTTAAAAAAAATGTGTTTTTACAAATAAATTTGTAAATTTTATCATTTTTTTAGTAAATGCATCTTTATCACATATTAAAACAAAAATTTGGTGCAGCTACGAGACATTTCCATAGAACCACTGATACATACTGTGGCCACAGAGACATTTCGCGTGAGAACCACTGATCTAAGAATAAGAATTAATAATTTAGGACGGTTTGAAATACACAACACCGACACGGCGAACGTAATGATTTTCGTATTCATTTTCGACGGTTGATATAACACAGTTGCGTGTTTAATAACGTATGTGTAGCTAATGTACACATTGACTAGTGAAAGTATTCATTAGTTCTCTTGTGTACTCAGTAACTAGCTTAAATGGAAAATGTAGACATTGACGGTTAATTTATTCACTGACTTAGTGCATAGCAAGTACTGTAGCACATTCGTGAAATTATATAATATATTTTATACACAGTGATCTTACCTATGCAACTTCTTGGTCCTACTCCAAATGGCAAGAATGCAAATGGATGAATTGAAGATTTATTTTCTTCGGAAAATCTTTCTGGGATAAACTTTGTTGGTGTCTTCCAATACTTGGGATCCATATGGATTGATGATACAGGCACAAAAATTTTGTCTCCCTTTTTCATCTAATAAATAAATAATTAAAGTATAAAATTAAATTTTAAAATTTCTTAGAAGTGTCAATAGCCAGCATGACCTGACTTTACACCTTACAATTATTCATAACTAGGCACGTGCCTTCGCTGTTAATCTTGTTTACCCGCTTGATCGATTTTGTGATACGCCATTAGGGTTATTTTCATTTGCACAATGATCTAGATCAGGCATGTCCAACTCGTAGCCCGCGGACCACATGCGGCTCAATATAAGGTTTTGTGTGACTCTTTCGAAGTTTTCAACTTTCTTTGTAATAAATTTCACATTTTGTGTTATTGAAAAAATAAACATTATTACAGTGGAACCCCCCCAATAACGCTACATCGGATTACGCGCTGAACAGAAATATTCGCCGCAAATCCCCCAGTCGCTGTGTGGTGCATTCAGTCAAACGTTGGTGAGCGCTATGTATTTTACCACTAAATAACTACATATTTCGTCCATATATATATTTTTTTCATTTATTCTTAGTTTTGGCAGTTTTGCATTTTTCACGAAAAAAAACGTAACCCTTAATTTTGTATGAGATTCACTCCCCAATTACGCGACTCCCAATCACGCGGTCCCAACTTTCGCGTAAATGGGGGCTTTACTGTATTAAATTACAAAATATTTATATATATGTGTGGCCAATCAAAAACGTGCAGTATTTTAATTAGTATGACTAAAAAAAATTGAAAATATTTCGAGCCACGTATTTCCTATCACTGTCTTATGAAAATACCCGGAGATAGACAATGAGAATAGTTGCTCAAGTAACATCTTTCGAAGATCGAGTAGATATTAAAATGTTTGCAATCACAAACTACATATATTTATTTCAATACAATTTAGTTGAGAGCAATCAAGTCTTGGGTAACTGCTTTTACAACACTACTCTAGTGTATAGACAAGCCGCCACTACATATCCGTGATAGGGATTCTGTGTCGAGACGTCCCGGGACTTTTAAGGTTTTTTGCTGTCTTAAGTCCCGGGACTTTGTTGTTAAATGACTCGGGACTTAAGAAAGCAAATTGTACATTTTAATTTTGAAAAAAACCATTCTAACAAATAAAAATTGGATGCAAGCAATCGCTAATGTGACTTTAATAAGCTAATTGAGCTAATTTTGATTTAAAATAAATTTACTTTGGTGTCTATCATCTGATGTTGTTTTATTTACAAATGTTTTTCACTATTGTACAAAGTTACCAATGTCTCAATAAGACAAAAAAAGGTATAAAAGCTGTATTGTGATTTGTGAAGTAACCGGTCATAATTTTACCCAATTCATTGTTATTTTTTCAATACATGTACCGTTATCATCCCTTTTTAGTACATACATACAAATTTATTTAATTTAAATAAATTTATAATTTTATTGAAGGGGAAATAAAAGTCCCAAGTCCCGGGAAGTTAACTTTATCACGTCTCGAGTCCCGGAACTTTGAAAAACCCGAGACTTCAGAATCCCTAATCCGTGATGAGTGGTATTGGGTAAAGTGTTGAGTACCTTGGTAATATAGAGATTAGGTGGCTATCCATGAATGTCCCATGAAATGGTTTGCTTGTGAATTTTTCATAAAAATATGACTTGTTCGTTTATAGTAAGGAAAATACACTTGTTGGAAAATATATTTGTTACCTGAAATCCTGGATGACCATCATGGGAAGGTGGAAGTTCATACGGCCTCGTACACACCCGATCCAACGCTCCAACTGGTGGCCAAAGACGTAGAGTTTCTGAAATGTATAGTTATTTTTCACCAGAATGCAATCTTGTTATCTTCTAATATCACAATATATCACAAGAGTGCAAGTCACATTCTCTTTTTATTTCTATCTTTATCTTTTAAGCGCAATAGTGCATGGCTAAAAGATAGGTCCCGTGCAGCTCTGTATCGGGCCAATAATATGAGGAATAAATTCTTTTCTTTTCTTGATCGCATTGCGTTATGGAAGGCGGCCGTGAAAATGCGGCTGCATACACATAACGGGTGGTGGTGGGAAACCCAACAACTAACCTCTGTGGAAAGGAAAAAGGACGTAACCCACATTTTTTTCAAAACAGCTTTTTTTCGATAATCACAAAATATACAACAAAAGGATGTAAGCTGCAAATTATGAATTAGTATCAAAATTTAACTTTTAAGTTTGAAAAAAGTTCAGCCTGTCAAACTTGCAAACAGTAAAATAGACTTAAAAAGAGGTTATTCTTAAATAGTTTATTGAATTATTATTAAGATACGTCAATTAAACACCAGTTTACAAGTCTTCGTGCACTTCATGTTTGTATATATTACATAATTTGCCTATAGCCCAAAATTAACATAACAGGTTTTTTGCGCCTCCTGTAAAATTTGGTATGTGTGGGTTACGTCCTTTTTCCTTTCCACAGTCGATATAGAACTTAATAAATTCAATACGCGTTGTATTCAGTGGGGAATTTGGGGCTCTCATGCATACGTCACACAAGCCCCTGAGAACCTAATTGAATTAGTGCGAACTGAACTTTGTTTAAACGATACTACTCTTAAAAGAAATTAATTAATAAAGAATTATTTTGAATCTATGTGTTATTAATATGTCGTTTGCTTGACCAGTGCTTTTCAAATCTTAAATAGTGTGTTATTTTGTACAGTGGTAGGTTTTTTTTGTTGTATAAGTTTGAAGTTTTATGTACATTTACTGAGAATTTTGAGTTATATTTGAATTACTCGGTTAAACTTGAACTTTGAATGTAATTTTGTAATGAAATAAACATTTTAGAATTATGCCATTATTTGTCATTCAAATCCGCGATGGGCTGCCAATACGTTAAAAAGGGGCTCGCTTAATCTCAGAGCAATTCTTGGTGTTCTCGGGAAGGACTGAATTTTTTTATCATTCCTTTACAATATTTTATGTAATACTTAAATAAGCAATCGATTGTTACTTAATACACTTATAATATGTTAACAAAATGCAATTTTACGAAAAATTATCAATCTTTATGGCTAAAAATATTCTACTATGTATACTGATGCCGCCTGTGTGGACGAGTGGTCAACATCGTTGGCTACCGCTACGGAGGGCACGGGTTCGAATCCCAGTACGGGCAGTTTTATAAATTGATTTTTCAGTCGATTTATGAATTTCTGTTCAAAGGCATGGATATATGTGATGTCTTGAATTCCCCCCTCCCACCCAACCTATCCTATGAACGGGGCGTATCAAGAGCTATTAGCTAACCACTAGTCCTGTCCTAGCCTTTTCCTTCTATTCCTACTCTCTTTGGAAAAAGAGAGTAGGAGTAACAAGCAGTTCTCGTAGAAACACTTCTGTTGAGATGAGTCCATATGGTCCATATTGGGAGCGGACATGGTAAAAAAAAAAAAAAAATGTATACTGAAACTGTCGTAGATAATATATTAGTCAAAAATTGCAGTTTTATACTAATTTGATCTCAGAATATTGCTTTCTCTTAAATTTAACTATTGGCTCGCGTGAACCCTTACAGCCTCTTCCAGCCCACCCCTGATTCAAAGACACTTTGTCACAGCATTCGCTGCTTCGCCTGCCTGCACCTGCCGATACTTTACAGCACTACGCTGAGTCGCCTACATTTCAGCATACGCTTAGTCTAACAGTTGTGGATTTTGATTTGAGTTTTTCAAATTATTAAAAGTGTGTGAAATACAAACATACCTGTGCACACCATATCCAGATATTTGAGTTTGTGCAAATCGTTGTAAGATACCATTTCCCCGTTATGATCGTTGACATATTCGTCAATCTCCGCTTGAAGTTTCTCGCGAGCTTCAGGGCACATTGTAAGTTCGTATATCAGGAAACTCAAAAGGGTAGAGGTTGTATCAAAGCCGGCAAACAGAAAAATCACGACTTGTGCAGCTATTTCGTCAGATGTCCAATCTGGAAGACATAATTTTACTAATAAATAGTATGTTAAAAACAATGTGTTCAAAGATTAAAATGTTTTTAATCACATAAAACATGGTTTAGTTCAGTTTACTTCAACCTTTTTTAGTGCGGACCGGCGTCGACCAGGATCTTACTTATATCCACATACAGTCATCTCTCTAACGACGACTGTTTGTACTTATTTGTACTGTAAACATATTTTTTTCCACAGTTTTCTTCAAATATTTTATAAAATAATATTTGGCCGCGAGTGACCCACGTAAATGACAAAATTGTAGGTATATATTTATTTTTGAACATTTATTTTATTTTTATGAAATTAACTAACTGTACATGATTGCTTAGTGTCAATTGAAACGGAAAGTCAATGTCACATAAGACTTTATTTATTAAAATTAATAAAACTAAATAAATGTGTTGCTATTTTTTTTCATATCTTAATATTTTCAAAAAAGAAATTCGATTTTTTTTAAATGTAAGTTTTCGCGGATCAACGTTATACTTTTACGGACCACAAGTTGAAGAACACTGGTTTTGTTAACTTGGATGCTACCAAAGATAAAAAAATCTTATAACGGAAAATCAAATTCTATGTCCAAAAAATATTGATTGTTTAGTTTAAATATTGACGTAAAACATGATTATACTTTTCTTTTCCAATTTCTTCGTCGATATCTCTTCATAAACAGTCGCAAATCCAACATCATCAGTACTTGCTGAAGATTCCTTCTCCCCCACCAGCGAACCTTTGATTGCTTGCATTAGCAGGTGAATCATATCTCTTCTGATAAATCCAGATTTCTCCCTTGAATCGATAATGTCGTGTACCATAGATTTGAAGAAAGTTGACACTTTCTCAGACATTATGCTGAAATTGAAAAACTACCGAGGAAATCAGTGATACAGGAAAACCCCCATTTACACTAAAGTCGGGACTTGTAATTGGGGGAGTGAATATCGTACAAAATTAGGGATTTTGTTTTTTCCGCAAAAAATGCAAAACTAAGATTTCCTTTAGTTTTGCAAAAAAAATATGGACGAATTATTTAGTTACTAAGTGATAAAATGCAAAGCGCGCACAAAATTCAGCACACAGACAGTCGCCCAGGTATGCGTGCATACACAGTTGAATACACAGACGCTAGCCAACTTTTGACTGTATGCACCGCACAGACGGCCACCTCGTAGTCTCCGTGCACTTCACGGTTGTGTATAATTCATAATTTGCACATGGCCCAAAATCATCAAAACACATTTTTTGCACCTCCTGTAAAATTTGATATGTGTGGGTTACGTCCTTTTTTCTTTCCACAGTCGATATGTATATACCTAAATATGAAGCAAGTATCGTTTCAAAATGCATTCATATGCAATACGTTTGAGACTGTTGATTGAACGTAGATTGGTATACCTTCATTAATTTGGGGAAGATCACAAATCCCGTGACCTTCAAAAGGGTTAATCCTTTCAGCGTTGTGAGGTCGTCTGACATTTTGTAAAAAGTATTGTCCTGATCGTTCAAGGAGTCTGATTCTATGCCGAATGCGCAGGATGCTATGACGTCATTCGTGTATCTCGAGAAAAGGTCTTTTAGCTCCAAATCAAAGTGGGGTTGACCTTAACGATCAAATCAATTAGTTTAATAATTTTCATTACAAATAAAAATAGAACATGAGCGCCTTAGTTTAAAAACCTACCTAACTCCAAAAACCAAAATTGTTGGCAAAGTGCAAAAAACTGCAGTGGGCTTTTTGGATTTCAATAGGTTTTGAGACTAAACACGTTTTTTAAAATGCGTTTTCTTTGTATTTAGAGATGTTTTGAAATCGGAAATTTATTGATTGTGTAGATATTGAAATAGAGAACAAGCTGGCATCAAAATTTAAAAAAAAATCAAAAATGGTCTTCAGGTAGGTTTTGAAATTGTGGTCTTCATATGAAATTATGTGCTGCGGATACCATAGACAAAAAGGGGGAAATGAGTCAAGGATATTAAAAGGTATAAAAAAGTAAATTATTACATTTATTTTTCTACCTTCTTCATATGAGTTACCCTGTGTTGTGATTTCATTATATATTGCAATGTCGGACTAATACTGGCATTTAATATTAAATACCGGTATTATTTTTTAAAAATATTATTACAAAAATGAAAGACTAATGCATAACACAATTGATGACCAATTACGAGTGCAATATCGGTAAAATACACCAGAAATTTTATATATATAAAAGAGTGTCTCAAATAACGAAATAGCAACTTTTGATGAAAATGTTGTAAGGACTAACGCCTGACTGAACGCGAGGCATTACAAATGTTTTGATTCCTTAACCCCCGAGGACGAGCGTGACCATATGGTCAAAGTAAACACCGTTGTCTATTGATCCCACTATTCATCCTTTTTCTGCTTGAATATCGTTGCTTTCACTCATATTTGGTTGAGAAGGGTACGTACTTCAGTTAGTCATCAGCCGCGGAGACAGAAACGGCCACCAAAAGCACATGCGATTTTTTGAATTTCCGTCTTTTTGAAACTGTTAGTTATTTTTTTATCAAAATATCAAATTATTTAAAGTTCTTTTGCTAACATATTTGTATTGAAAAATTCACGTTTAGCTATATTTCAACCCCGAATGTTTGCGTGCCCATACGGTCAGGCTCGTCCTCACTTCTGTCCGTACACAATAATACACAGTAATAATAGGATGAAAATGACCATATAGTCATGCGGGGTTTCTATACAACGATTGCGTTTTTAGGAATAAAAGTTATCCGTGATTTCAATATGGCTTAAAAAATATATTTTTATCGAAAAAAGCTCTCGTCTCTGGGGGTTAACCATCAATGTTTTCGATTCAAAGATTTTCATATACAAAAATACATTGAAACTTTATTTTTAATAAAGAAATACGTGTTTTAATAATGTTTTAAATAGACAATCAATCGTAAATATTCAATTTTGACGGTTGATAAAAAGAGGAATATTAAAAATGTAACGTTATATTTGATTCTAGTTTCAATCAATAATTGAATAGTAAGTGCCATACCATTTGCTGCGCAATTATCGACATTTTTGTTGACATATTCAACCAATGTACTAGCACATTTTTCCATGAACGGAATCATCTCTTTCATCTTGGATCCAGTAAAGGCAGGGCTCAAATGACTTCTCATAGAACGCCACCTATCACCTGAAACATCAATTAAAAAATAAAACTAGATCAGAGGTCGCTGACTTATCTGACGGACCTCTAAGCTCAGAATTTTTAAATTAAGTTTTTATTATTAATGGAATAAAAGTAATGTTTGTTTTATAAAATAAGTACAGTGGAACCTCGATTCTACGTTTTTCAAGGGACCGTAATAAATGAACAAATAATGCGTGAAACCGATAATGCGGGAAATCTTCAAATAATACAAAAAAAAGAGTTTAATTTTCAAAAACTTATTTATTTATGTAACTAAATGCGATGTAAAACTATTTGAGCGAAAAGAAAATATTCTCCAAAAACGCTCAATTGGGATAATAATTGGGACGGGACCATAATATTTAGATACTAGATCGAGGAAATCAGTAAATCGGGGAATGATAAACGTGGAATTATTAAATATTGTTATGACGGGGTAAAAATAAACGATCCATCCAAAAAATCGATGATAGCGAGAACGGTAGATCGGGGTTCCAATGAAAAAACCCGAAACGAAATGCGAGGCAAAACTATTTATGAAAAATATTCAACGAAAACGGTCAATCGGGATAATATACGTGACGGGACCAAAATATTTAAGCGATAGATCGAGTAAAACGGTAAATTGGGGAACGATTAATGCGGGATTCTTTTACATTGTTCTTGTGGGTGTTTGGCCGGGACTATGAAAAATAAACGATCCATGCAGGAAAACAAGTAACGCGAGAACGGTAGATCGGGGTTCCACTGTATATGAATTCTTGGATACGATTCGAGATTGCAATGCAGGTATTAATTTAATCCGGATCTCGGTATTCATGATGATTTTTAAATACAAAAATACCGGTATTTCGGAAGTGGAAAATTAGTAAAATCGATTTTTTAACCTGCTGAAACCATCGCATATCTTAATAAAATTGTTAACGATGAATTAAAATATTTTAAATCTTCCAAAAGTTATAATAATAATATTGATAGCTTCCAGAATTGACGACCCATTCAATGATGTATTATTATTTTTATAACCCTGTGTTTTTTTTTCAATTCTCTAGTTTCCAATGTTGTATCCACCACCACCTGCTACGGCTTCACACTCTTCTTACAGAGTGTATCCCGTAGCGTTACAACGTAAGTTGTGTTCAAAATTTTCCAGGGATGTGCCAAGAAACAAATTCCTTAAGACTTAGTCGTATGCACTACAGTGTGCGGTGACACAATTAAGTGACGTTGAAAATAAAAGCTTTTATCTATTGGATTCAATTATTTTTCCATGTTTTTTTTTATAATTCAACTGTTCATTTTATTTTTAGGGTGTTCACTGTTTATACTTGGTGGAAAGGCGTTATATTTATTAAAAAAAAAACACAATATTCCTTTTTACTTAATTTTCAGTTTAATTTATCACGATCAGGACCGGTTTCGCTCATGGCGAGCATTGTCAATTGATAAGAAATAAAATTCAACAGTGCTATTTATACAAAAACAAATTTAAATGTAAAGGTGTTTTAAATAATTGACATTGAAAAGAATTTATAAATTACAGTAGAAATTATTAATAAGTGACTATAAAGCAGCGGTCGGGGAACCGGAGTAAATTACCCCAAATGGGGTAAAAAATATTTTTTTGGGGATAACAAGGAAAGTTTTCAAAACCTGAAGGGGGAAAGTTTTCAATTAAATTTTGTTTGTTCCAATATGAGAATTTTATTTTGTTTGTCTATTACACACTTACTATTTTAATGCAACTTTTTTTATTTTCCGTGTAAATTTCTCTCCTTTTCAAAATGAGGGGGTAATATCGACTTACGTAAAAATATTTTGGGGTAATGGTTAAAAAGTTTCCCGACCGCTGCTCTAAGGTAACACAAATTAAAATGTTTAACACCTCTAACATGTAATTTAAAAAATCATCAGAGTAATAATGTTAAAGTGGTGACCAATGGTAATTAATTACAAACATAAACTTCAATAAGCTTTTAAGCAAAGGAAATACCTGGATTTTTACCATGATAACTATTTTATTATAGGACTTCATCACCACCTGGAAAACCGTTTCCACAGCCAAAAAATAAATTAGTTCTTAAACAGTTGTCTCAACTATCTTCCACATTATTAAAAAATCAATTAAATGTTACCTTTTAGAGTAAACAAGTTGTGATAAAAAAGAGGATCAGCTTCAGGATCCGTTGGCGAAAAGTGGTCAACAAAAAAGTCGAAATCCTTAACCGTTAACCGTTTTATCAGGTCCAAGTCCTTCAGTATTATAAATTCGTTTGTAATGTTGAAAAAGCCTACATATCTAAAAGAAAAAAATGTATTCAGTAAATTCCTCGAAATCAATCAAAACAGTGTGTAATAATTAGGGCTTATACAAAAACCGAATTTTGAAAAAACCGGTGGTCGAATGTCAATATTGTTTGAAAACCGGTTTATAAAAAGATATATTAAATAAATTAGGTAAAACTAAATAAATTCGCACTGAATTTGAGATTTGTGTGTAGTAGAAGTATAATGAAATAGAATCATGTTTTACAAATCAATTTCTTAAAATATGTAACGTGATCATAATCATGGTTTCAATGATTTAAAGAGAATAACATTATCATAAATTTAAGTTGAGAGCTAGAGTCCCCAACCTTGTTGGACCCTATAGCACCGTCTATTTTTCTAAGGATATTTATAATTGGACAAGAATAATAAATAATATATACGTAAATATATATATATATATATACAATATTGTTTATATTTTAACAAATGCAAAATAAACATTTTATAACAATATCATAAAAGTAAGTGATCTTTGGCACTGTATTTCATTGACCGGCGCTTTATAATAAGGAATGTATGATGATGTTCCTGTCAGCAAACAATCATAAAAATTCTCATCGGTGAGTCGAGATCTATACTTCGATTTTATGAAGTTCATATTTGAAAATAATGATTTGCAAAGATACGTCGAACCGAAAAAGGATTGTATTTTGTATGCCGGTTTTTTTCAGCAATGAATTTTTTTTCTCTCCACTGTATTGAGTCCTTTGATTTGAATGATTTCAATAAAATATCATTCTTAAGGCCTATAATTTCTAATTCGTGTTCTTTGAACAAGATCTACAAAAAATGAAGCTATTTATATAGAATTTATAAAAAAAAAATAGTTTGTTTTTTTAAATGACGACAAATTATAGCGGGCTTATGTTAACGGGTGCACAGAAATCAGTTCGCAGGCGCTGTGGCACCCGCGGGTACAAGGTTGCTATCGAGCTAGAAAAATTAGCTAATTCATTCCTCAATTCCAAAGATCAAAAAACTTTTGTGATTAATGTTTTACTTGTAGATAGATATATAATATTTTTTACTTTACCGTTCATTTTCGAAGGCGCTGTATGATTTTCCTATTAAATCATTTAAGTGCTCTTGTCTTGTTATAATTTTGAAAGTATTTCCCGCCACCGGCAATGGCTTGAGAAACTTTATCTTGCTGTTGACAAATCGCCTACATTGCTGTTTTCCATAAAGATATATTGCCAATGCAATGGATATCAATAAAATTATAAATTCCACGACAGTAAAACCCATGATGATTTATTACTGAAATAAAGAAGAGTTTTTTTTCGGATTTATAGGATATTAACAAAGGTTGAAAAGAAATCTACAAATCAATTAACGAAACTGTACGTAATATAAAATAACTTAGATTATTCCACGTATTGTGCTACAAACTGTGACACGTGTTCTGCCTCTTTCAGAAACATCCTCAGACGATCTTACTTTCAAAAATGCTTGTTTAAGTAGAAATGATTTTAATTTTACTATTCTAGTATATTATAAAAATAAAAATAAAACGGGAGGCAAGTAGGGGATGATAGAAAAACCAACAAACAATAATGGTAATACAAATGACATTTACGTTAAGTAATTATTAACTAATGAGTTGCATAGTTAGCTTGGAACCCAGTGGCGGATCCAGAAATTATCCCAGGAGGGGGCCATTAAATTTGAAAATAAACATGATACGTAAAAATACATTTAAAAATGGATGATTTAAAAATAATATATCTATATAAAAATAGTCAATACATAATTAAGTATGTATTTTATTTTAACAATTAAAGAGCCCATTTCACAATAAAGTTTTAATAAATTAGAAAAACGAAAAATAAATTCTCTTAAGGAGGGGGGGGGGGCATGGCCCTCGTGGCCTCCCCTTGGATCCGCCAATGTTGGAATCTACGAGTACTGTAAACAAAATTAATAGCGTTGACCACTCGACGGACTGAAATGTAAAATATATTTAAAAGGATATAAATTAAATAGTTACGTCACTTAATATATAAAAAATACAATGGCATATAAAGATTTACGCCGCTTAAGTTACATGCGTAACGCTAGAATTTTATATAACCTTCAATCAAATCAAAAAAATAAACAAAAATGTCATGTAAAATGATATTAAAAATCTATGTAACAGGAAATTTATATGATATTTTTTGTAAGTTATATCACAATATCATCGAATATATTGTATTGACGATTTTAAAAACAAAAATTATTTTTGAAATTTCGGTCCCAGTTATAGAATATTCTAAAAGGCTGAAGTCGTTTTGACCACGTTTGTCTTGTTATTGTATTTTTATTTTTAAGAAGAAGAAATACACAAACAATCACTTAAAACACACAACAAACCAATTGCTTGAAGACTAAAGTAATTATGTTAAATACACTATGCGTTTTTTATTTACAGCGTACAACATTATAATAGATTATTATTATTATGCTACCTTAAACCATAAATGGTAATTCAACTTTGTTATGTCACTTTTTATCTAAAAACGTACGCAAATTAAAATTATACGGAACAATAATCTTCAACTGATACTCTGGTACTAGTAGTCTGTTAAAAAAGATATCTCTGAAGTACGGTTTAAATAAATATGACCACAAATTGATAATTAGCAGGGGAGTTAAATAAATATCTACTCATACACTTAGTGATAATTTATTATTAAATAATTAGGTAGTATTTTATTATTTAGAAAAAAACTTAATGATTGGTTCCATTAATATAAATAAAACTTTTATCTGAAAAAGAAGAAAATAAGGAAAATCGTGTAAAAAAGGTGATAATAACGACCCAATACATGCTACACAAAATATTATTCATAATATGTATTTTAATTGAGAAAAAATAATACCAATCATTGCTACTTGATTATATACGGGGACTTTTATGAAGGACTAGACATAAATCGCTTTTACCCCTAAAAATGTCTGACACGTCTAATGTGTAAAGATCTAACGAAACCTTTTGTTTGCTATTACTGTCTTGTGTTGTTAAATTTCTTGTTATTAGGAAATTTGATATCCGCTTCTGTGTTTTTTTTTGTGTTAGAGCAAATAATTATTGTAAAAATATAATATAGTATTTGTTCATTTTAGTGGACCGTGTTATTTCAAAAACGTGTAAACGTATGTTAGGTGTATACATAATACTAATGACTAGCTTCATTTAGATTGAACAATTTGTGAGAAAAGTTGGTATATAATCAAATATATATTATAATAAAAAAATACTTGCTTTGGTGTTTGATATTGTAGGCGGTACAATACTTGTTGAGAACACCTGAAGTTACGCTTTTGCTTTCAAAACTATTTCACAGATGTCATCATAATTTCAATTGATCAGTATTATTATCTCATATCAGACCAGCGATAGTCAACAATTATGAATCGCACGTGATATCATTGATTACAAAGCTGATAGTGAATGATAAATATCCAATTATACATTTTTTAAATAATTCTTATGTTAAATATTCACTATGTTTACGTTGAAATTGTTTGAGATAAGAAAACAATATCTTAATTATTTTGTTTACTATGCATTGTTATCAAATATTGTTTAGGTTAAAATAATAATCACGAATAAATGTGGATAACAGGTTTTATTGTATACAAAAATGGGAAATGTTACTATTATATAAACCAGGCGTGGAGAAAGAACCTGCAGCCTTTTGGTTACTCTGGCGCGGCCTTCTGGCCAATTCTGTTATTCAGTAAATTATTTTTAATTCGTAAATTCTTGAGATTTTGGATTTATTCAATTCCTGGAAGGCCTAAAAAAAAGGTGCCACGCTGGTAATTTTGAGAAATCCGCAAATTTCTGGGATTTAGAAATTGTTTCCGGCCAAAGATTCAATGTTTAGTGCGGCCTTATGTCAAATTAGAAAAATTAATGCGGCCTTTAGAGAAGAAAAAGTTCCCAACCCCTGATATAAACAATAACATGATATAATAAAATGTTTAATATGATTAATATTATATATACATGCATAACATTTTTTTCCGCTACCAATGAGGAGCGTATGGCCTCCTAATGGAGGTATATCAGCAGAATTTTTCTACGAGAGGCCTCAAGCATTCATTCGCTTATAGGTTAATCCGCCACTGTATATTATGATATTAGCTGAAGAGAGTTGAGCCTTTTTTGCTGTGTCATGTTTTATTCAAACATACTCCATTCTTGTACTGTTTGTTTTGTGATTACGAAAGAAAATGACAAATATAATCCAAACGGATCCAAAATTTGTTTGCTATTCAATTTTGTAGAAAATTGCAAATAGATTTCAGACATGCAATTTGTTATAGAATATGAAACAAATAAAGACCTCTAGTTAGTTTGAAGTTAAACTTATCGAGATAAGGAAGTATTTTAGTAAAAATCTCTCTTATCCAATTGAAATATTATTCTTACATCAAACAGTTGTTTTTTTTATGCAAAGTTCTTAACAACGGTGTTAGTGATGAAAACCCTCATATATGGCAAAACGCTAACAATGTATGACGTTAAAGCAGTTTAAAAATGTTTTTTGAGTCTACTTTGAAAAATTTATTTGTATTTGAAGTTGATGAAAACCAATACCCAACATTTTATAATGCAAATTGACTTAAAGACAAAAAAAGCATCAAAGTTATTTCACGTCAAATGAGGTTTCATAATAAATAAAATAAAACTTAAGTAAAGACTTATGTAAACATAATAATTTATCAATAAGATTTTAGCTAATGTATATTTGATTCTACGAGTGCTTTGTATCTGGCGAATAATTTGAGATTGTTAGTAATATAAGCACCTATCTGGGTTCATCAGTTTATGTCATGTATTGAATTGTATGATGTAACATTAATTCAAGTAAACTATAATATAGAACAGGCACGAGTAAACTGCGGCATGTGGCCCACCTCGTATTTTTCTGCGGTCCGCGAGCAATATTATATTTTTGAAAAAGATTCACGGTTTTATCTTTTAACGATAATAATCGATACTTTTGGAACAACCTATATATGTGAACAAAAATTTTCAGTTATGAACCTCTTTACGATCAAACATCACCGATGAACATTTACAACAAGTTTTAAGAATCTCAACTACAAAATTAGCACCTGAATTTAGAAAAATGTTAAAATATGTAAAACAGTTCAATTCCTTTCATTAGATTGTTTTTTTTCATGATAATAAAATGGTATTTTACTTGCGGCCCGCCGCTCATTTTAAATTCCCGAATTTGGCCCTTTGTCCGAAAAGTTTGCCCCCCCCCTGATATAGAAGCTTGAGAAGATGAGACAATTGATAATAATATGTGATGTTTCATGTTATTATTTTTTCTTTCGTATTCTTTTTGATAATCGTTTATATTGAAGTAATTAATAAAATCAACATTTTTTCGTATGTTGTTGTAAATTGAAGCTCGATAGCACGTATTTGGCACGCGTGCTCTAGGTTTGCCAATACTGGATTACGATATACTTTGTCGAGGCTTCTTCTATTATATTATTACGCAAGTCCGCATTACTGTTTGAACGATATACCATCAATCAAAACATTATTATTAGCCCTGAAGAGGTGACGTAAGCCAAGTAGTAAAATGGTAAAACTTACTTGGCGTTTTGGTGGATAACATATTTTTATTTTAGGGAGATAATAACATAATTACAATGAGTATTAACTGAGGTTACTTCACTTTTACGATACTTTAAGACGCGTAGAGTATTAGAACGCATCTCACTTTTATTTTTATAAAATACCGCTTGGCTCACTTCACCTCTAATAGGCCCAATTATTATCATGAGTTAAACTTCCAAATCTTTAAAAAATATGTTAAAATCGAAATAAAACTTATTGATTTTTGAGGATATTTTAATATTTCCAACTGAGAGCTTCAATTTAATATGTAAAGTTTTGTAACGTATAATTTTCACGTTAAAAAGTACGCATTTTGGAAAGGATAAATTGTTTTTTTTATTAACTTCAAATAAATTAATTAAAATACTGTGCAGCTGTGTGAATCAGCGGCCAGCGTTGCAAACGTCAGTGCTACGCTTAGTTTACAATCAAAACTGCATTATGACTCGAATTCGAGTGCGAGAAGTTTGACGTGATTATTGTACGCGGAACATTGTTTCCAAGTGGTGTCATTTAGATTTTAGCTTATTTAACATTTTTTTTCAGAATTTTCACATTTGATCAGATATATTGTTCATTATGCTGAAGTTCTAAAATTCTAAAAATAATCATCAAATCGATAAGTCATTCAAAGAAACATGTTTTTAATGTACAAATTATAAAAAAATCAATAACAAAAATGAATATTTAGGTACAAATTAGAACTGGCAACATCGTAAACAGAAGAATATGTATATTAAAAGAAAAAAATAGCTATGCCCAGGATAACTATTGGACTAATTATAGTAATTATTTTATCGGTGGTGTCGTCAAGAAATTTTATGAAAGATGATTTGAAAATAAAAATATTGGGATTCTTAAAGCTGTACGAGCAACCAAACTCAATGATAGCGTACGTTTGCTGGAATATAGGTGCGTGTTAAAAAATATAGCATTTGTGGTATTTGTTAATTATATGAAACCATGAATAGGATAGAAAGATATGTCCCTGTTTAATACGGTAACAATTTGCAGTAAATAACCATTTTTTTAAATGACAGGCGGCTCACCATTGTTCAATTTATTTCCATTGTGATTTACCCTGCCTCATGGAAGTAATTAATTTGTAATTAGTACCATTAGTGTTTGTATCTTAAACTCTTCTCTCCCTGCATTTAGTAGAGATGAAATAGCCCTTATCTCCATTTTGTAATCTATTAGTTAAGAATTAGAATCAATTTTTAGTTTATTCGTAAACATCCTTAAGATATTTTGTCTGAAGATGATTCTTAACCCTTTCCTTACTATGCAAAATAAAACACGCGCTCCTGAGCTGTGTATCCGTTACACATCAGGCAAATGAGAGTGAATCATGACATATATATATGTAACACTACTACAATACTTCTTTTATTGCATTACTCAAGGGAGGAATACCTGAATTTTAGGTCGAGTATTTATTATATATACAGAGAAATGTAAATGATCTATTTGCACATCTTAGTTAAGAAAGGGTTAAAGAGGCAAAACATGTCTCATAATTTGTTACACAACATGAAGATTAACAAAGTTAACAATTGTTATTTATATTGATTCGTTGTAATTTTATATTAACAAGTCGAGACCCGAGTACTACAAAGTTCTATGTGAACAATTTTGACGAAACAAAAATAACAATGTATACCAATAATGGTACTTGGAAGACTGCCGCATTGTTACTTCAGTTTCGTCAAAATTTTTCACATAGAACCTTATAGTACTTGAGTCACAAAGTGTTATTACCATTTCAAGTAAATTTTAAATTATGTAACTATGTACATATCCTCAGATTCGTTCATAAAATGTGTTTATCTCTTTGTTTCTGTTGCATCTTGTGTAATAAATAGTAAATAGAGGGTATATGATATTGTATTAACAGTGTGTTACGGTATACACTGGGAAATTTACTAGTAAAGTATTGCATGTAGGTTATGTTCAAATTGGGTTGAGTTAAGCAAAAAGGAACTAACTGACATGTTTTGGTATTTTGAGTTATGAATCCTAGTCTGGTCTAAAATATTCTAAACATCAATTTGTTAAGGAAATCAAACTAAAATTTGGCCTAGTTTCTGTTTTATTTGTATTATTTCCTTTTTGCTTAAAAGAAAAATTCTCTAAAGTCATATTTTTTTTTATGAAAAAGGATCTAAGTACCATTCTGCTTAGTTATCAAGTGATTGTAAGAATGGATAGCATTTTACTAAGCCATGTACATTTACAAAATTGTTACGACTGTTTTTTTAGTGGATAGAGTAAACTTTGTAAAGCTACTAAACCGTGAAGCTGGAATTGCAGTGACATTGCTCGAAGCCACAGTTTCAGAACTATGGACTCCCAATCCTGATTATGCACATCATGCAATCTTTTTGGCTGATATGGCCTGCGATGGAACGATAAATCTCTTGTTAGAGGTAAATATTAAGATATATAAAGGATTAATAAATAATTTACGTAGCATATTTTCGTATATTTTGTTGATTTATATTACCATAGGTAAATTAAAGCAGTGAAGCAATTGTCAAGTCAATTCGTTTAACAAGTAAATACTTGACACACAACACAAAACTACTTAATTATTACATAGCTTACATATTGATCGTACAGCTCTGAAAGATCGAATTTGCAGTAATTTGCAAAAATTTTGCACCTATTGGGTTCAATGAAAAATGATTTCAAAAAATGCTTAAGCCTATAAACTTCAGAAAAATTGAACTTAAAATTAAAATATATTAGATATCATACCGTTTTCTGATGGTCTCTATATTTTCAGGCTGATAAACGACTGCTGCTTAAAGCTCCTTACAGGTGGCTCATTATCAACCATGAGAGCTCAATGGAAACTGTTTTTACATTATCCCAAGATAACTGTATTGAATCAAGAAATGAAACGATATCTCAAAAACTTGCTCTGAATTCCATAGAAAGAGATTCCTCTGGTATCCTTTCAAGTGGATCTGACACAAACAGCAGTAAGAACTACACAGTTCCTGTAATATTTAACTACTTGGGAATATTTCCAGATAGTGATATAAATGTTATTTTTGACTCAAACGAAAATGGCGTGCTTGATTATGTATCAGGTTTGTAATAAATGATATTATTTTTATTTAAAATCAAAAAATATTTAATAATCTCCGATCTTTATAAATAAATACCAGGCTATTTATCATTTATCACGAGCATCATCAACTGATCCTGATTTATATTAAAATAATATGGAATAAGTACAAAAAGTGCTTTATTTTATGGACTGTCAACTGACATTTTAAATGTGATTAAACAAGAATTTGTCATAATTAGTGTCAGAATTTGAGCCATTGTTTATCCTTATTTTTATGCCACTGATAGATTTATTTGTTCTTCTTTTAATTAAAAATAACAGTGCTGCTATATGGAAGTGAACCATGACATCTGATAACAATTAAAAATAGTAGACTATGACACTAAAAGCGATACTTGTGTCGTATAATGGGATTGAGGTGGTTTGATTCCGTCAAGATGTTTCCTGTTATGGCAGTAGTCATTAAGGAACGCTAGAACTATTGTGAGTTTATCTCTGGAGAACTTCAATACCCCATCTTCGACTGGTGAGATATTAGCATCCCTCGGTAGAACTGAGCGATGCTGGCACGCCATGGGAAGAAACCAAGCAATTGTCGAGTGACAGGGAATTATAGAAAAGTTGCTTGGTAGTCATATGCTTTGAATACAGTCAAAGAAGAAAAAGAAAATAAATTATAATCTACCTTACCCTACTCTAACAATTTAAAGAATGCAATTTAAAAAAATATTATTTGTGTTGGTTTGTGAACAGTGTATAGATCTTGGTGTGGGTCAGAACTGCGTGCAGAGAAAGTTGCTGGAACTTCCTTGGCAAATCATCGTAAAGATTTACATGGTGCCCCTTTGAAAATTTGCTATGTGATCACTGACAATGACACACTCAATCATCTGTCTGATTATTGGTAAGTATGCCTCCAAGATGAATATCGATATGATGACGATAGGGAAACAATTTTAAATTAGTACCAGACATTATGAATGAGAAAGGCTTCTTGTATAATATTAACCAAAACATATTGGTTTGCCTATATCTTTGATATAAATAAGATATATCGATGCATTCAGTTCGTAGAAATAAAACAAATTTTTATGTACTTGATTCACATTTTTAATTAATATTAATAGTATTTTCAGCTGATGAAATAAGAGCAGATTATTTGATAAATTTGTGGTATACAATAAAATACATGTGGGTCTTATGGCACAGCGGTTAGCATTGTTGGCTTCCGTGCCGGATCTCTTGGGTTCGAGTCCCAGTGCTAACAGCATTTTTTCGATTGATTTATCGATTTCTGTTTGAAGGCATCGGTGTTTGTGATGTCTGAAAAATTCCCTGCCACCCTTCTGATCATTCAATAAACGGGAGTAGCAAGAGCTATTAATTAACCACTAGTACTGTCCTAGCCTTATCTTTCTATCTCTACTGGGCGACTGAGTAACAAAAAGTTCCCCTATAAAAAGCTCTGTTGATATACCTCCAATAGGAGGCCATATGCTCCAGAAGAAAAGTGTTTTTACCACCAAAAATAGATAGTTAACATGTATTAGGAATGCTAATTGACCAAAGTTGGTAAACTGCAATAGTTGTGTGATGTGTTAATTATTATATTTAATGTTCAGTAATTGTTCAAATTGAGGACAGGCAGGACAAAGATTTTATGTCTAGGTGAAAAACGGCACAACTAATGACTTTCATATACACAAAGTGCTTTATTGGTAAAAAGTTCAATGCAGTAAGATAAGAATGTTGTTTGTTAGAAACCAAGACACACTGAAACTTGTCGATAGCTGGATGATTACTACTTTATTACTTTGCAGTAAAAATAATTGTGGAATACCATTTTGATTTTCAAAAATCAATAGCATATCGATTGGAGTCTCGCCTTTTTGAAATTAACTCTTTGTTTTATGGACAAGTAATGAAAAGGGTGTTTACAATCTGAAAATGTTGGGATTTCAATGTTGAAAGGAAGTATATTCAAATAAATCTTTATGGCATTCAACAATATATACAATGGATAAAAACCTGAGTGGGCACCGAGAAGAAGATATAAATTATTTTAAGCTAAATAACTGTTTTTTTTTCTGATTTACAGGAATAGACAAATTGACACAATCACAAAAGTCAATTTCATTCTGACCAACCATTTAATGGACTTTTTAAATGCTTCACGAAGTTTCAGCTTTGTCAATTCTTGGGGCTATAAAAATGATGATGGAGAATGGAGTGGAATGATAGGAGAGCTTCATACTAAGAATGCAGATATTGGAGGTTGGTTCCTAGTTTATAACATTATATAATATGAAATTGTAAAAAAATAAAGAAGACCTTCTGTAAATATGTTTCCTTTTTCACAAATGCCAGTGGGGAAATATATATTATTAAGAATTTGTTGATATATGTTTACATTTAAGTTATACCAACCATAAAAACAAAGAGAAGACTCCCTTAACAATTAGTGTCTAGATCTTGATATATTTGAAAATAGCCCATTTGGTTTTACAATACAATGATTCAATTTTCTTGTTTGTGTAACAAAATATCATCTCCTTTTAATTCAGTTTTACAGTATCCAGTACCCATGGTGAAACCAAAGTAATAGTTCTATATTATGGGCTTATGCAATTACAATCTAAAAAAATTCAGACTTTAAACCCTTCTGTCTCCAAATATTTCTGTCATTTGAACTTATAATGCATGTACAACTTTGTGGATGTAGCAATTTTCAATATGAATTAATAAAATTTCTGTTATATCTTATTTATTTTAGGTTCTCCACTATTTTTCACTGCAGATCGTGTATCGGTGATCGACTATATAGCAATGCCATCTCCAACTAGATCAAAATTTGTTTTCCGCCAGCCAAAATTGTCTTATATGAGCAATGTCTTTGCTTTGCCATTTAGGAAAGATGTTTGGGAATGTTCTGCAGCGCTTATTGTCATTTTAATCATTACTCTGTTTATTTCGACAAAATGGGAATGGTTTGCATCGGCATATCAGGTAAAAAGTTGATATTGAACAAAACATACTGTAATTATTATCCGGAATTATTTATCAGCCCTGTGTCTGTTAGTGCACATTGGCATGCACTCTCTAAAAAATTTTTAACAACTATGATACACAACCGTACATAAAAAGTCATAATAAATAACCATTTTAGAATTTCGACTGAAGGTGCTTGATGAAAATTCAACATTAATTTAGAATTATTTTCATTATATACACTTCCACAAAAATCTTGGTCGAACACGACCCGGGTCAGTTCAAGTGCATTTGCGCACTGAGTAGTACCGGAAAATGCCGAGAGGCGTAACCCGGGTCGTGTTCGACCAAGATTTTTGTGGAAGTGTACATAATGAAAATAATTCTAAGATAACCATTTATTGCAAATATGCCGATAAATATTATAGAAGGACAGTGACAATGATTCAGAGACTCTTCGTCCTTCCTGGGGTGATGTTTCACTGATGACTATTGGTTCAGTGTGCCAACAAGGAAGCAGTGTTCAGCTCAAAGGTGAAGAATCTTAAATTTCTCAATGTTTTGCAATCCATGACAAAAAAGGATTTTTTGAATTAATTCTGTAATATCATTAATAGCACTTCTTTAAGACAAGAAGGCAGGTCTTTATTTAAAGTCTGGGATGGTTGATATCAAAAGTAAAATGTTTCAACGTAATATTATCAATTTAAGATGTTGGACCATAGGTTTTCATGATCTTTCATGTCTTTATTCTTTTATGAGTAAATTTGTCACTTTAAGTGATTTTAAAAATATCTGATTCATTGGCATTTTGCTATAATGACAAATAACAACTATTCAAAAAATAAGTCTATGGCTAAAAATTGAATTATCTAAGAATTATACGCTTTTTTTATTGAAAAAGAAAATAGCTTGATTTTTAATAATTCATATTTCATTAAATTGTTGTAAGAATCAAAATTGAGAGCTGCGGGAAATGGTGTTTACAGTAAGTGGAGCGCACAAGCTGACTTTGTAGTTTGAAACAAGTCAAAACAAAAGGTTATCGACTATCATATTCAAAATAGAATTCTTCAAAACTAATACTAAAGATTAGCTGAGAATCAAAAGGAGAAGATAGCTAACTAACAAACGGATCATAATCGCTAAATATTTAGGTTGGTTGAGAGGAAGCTGGTTTGGTTTAGGGAGATTAAGACAAGTAGAAAAACTGTCATTAAAATAAGCAATATTTTGTAACCCAATTACTTTTATTATTGGTTTACGACATGCTGTAGTTTGTCAAGCTATATTGTAATGCTTATTATTATATGTAAATTATTTTGATTGGTCTAAATTGATTTACAGGTCCTGTTGGCCGCATAGTTATTCTCATGTCGTTCATGTCCCTAATGTTTCTGTACACAAGTTACTCTGCAAACATTGTTGCTCTTCTTCAGTCATCATCTTCACGAATTAAAACCTTGTCGGATCTTCTTAATTCTCGGTTGAAACTTGCTGCCCATGATACTGTTTTCAATCATTACTATTTCAAGGTGTGTACGTATGAAATATTCAATAATAAATAAAGAGTAGGCATATTATACATGAACAGAAGTTCACTGGGACCAAGAAATAAACTTTTGAAATGAGATAGTTTTGCAGGTGAAATGCAGCAACAGCTTGGGATTCTTTATAGTATTGGTATCAGATGACAAAACTGTGCTGAGTTGGTTTATGGATGTTGTTTAAGGATTCTCTTGCATGAATATGAAATGAACTAATATTGCTCAAATTAATACTTAGAAGTAAATATTTGCTAAATAATAGATTGATCAAAAAAATCAAGATCATTTTAATTGATATTGTATTGAGAGAAATTTTAGTTTTATTATAAATATATCAGACGTTTCAGCTAATGCCAATACGCTAAATAATTTAAAGTTGAATGATTATATGAGATAAAATCGGTGAGATTTTTTTTGTAATTTACTTGAGATCAACTCGACGAGAATTGACATCACAAACATACACATCTTAGGTCTGAAATTTAAACTTAAAAAATAAAATTATATTGTCCCTACCTGGAATTGGACCTAGACCCACCAGAACAACAACAGGATTTGCTTCGAATCATTTTACAATGTATTATACACAGCATGTGTCTGGATCTGCTTTAAGAGATTTGTTACCCATATTTCATATTTTGAAGGAGATAGATTGATTGTTTTGTTGCGCCTTGGAAGACACACTAAAATATTCATTAGTTTTAGAAACTTAAATGTCTCTCATAAAAACTAAATATGTGAGCCTGCTAGATATTTCATACGATCGTATCTAAAATTGTTTTCTCAGGACAACTCATGTTGTCTATGAACTAAATAAAATATTTCTTAAGGCGTGCAGTGCAGTACGATAATATTCTAATGATATATGGATACACTTAAATTAATGATATTTGTTGATTTATTATAATTTTTTAGACTGCTACTGAACCAGTAAGAAAAGCCATATATCAGAAAAAAATTGCACCTCCTGGATCTACTCCTCAGTTTATAACATTGGATGAAGGTGTCAAAAGACTGAGAGAAGTATGAAGTTAGATTTAATTTAAAATTTCGACAAAAAGTGCTTGGTGGAATTTCAATATTGAATTTGAATCGTTTAAATTTTCCACATTCACACAATTTTTGTCACTTACCAAAGTTTCTTTATAAGGTTTTATCGCCTGTGTGGTCGAGTGGGCAACGTTGTTGGCTACCGCTACGGAGGTCACGGGTTCGAATCCCAGTACGGACAGTTTTATAAATTGATTTCTCAATCGATTTATGAATTTCTGTTCAAAGGCTTGGATGTATGTGATGTCTTGAATTCCCCCCTCCCACCCATCCTATCCTATAAACGGGGTTTATCGACAACAATTAGCTAACCACTAGTCCTGTCCTAGCCCTTTCCTTCTATTCCTACTCTCTTTGACAAAAGAGAGGTTGAGCAACTGAGTAACAAGCAGTTCCCGTAGAAACATTTCTGTTGAGATAAACTCCATTAAGAGCATCTTTAGGCATTCAAGTGCACAGAAGAACATGAACTAACGCTTGTTAAATAAGTGTATCATGTGTATATAAGAAATAAATTTATTACTAATTTAAAAGCTATTGATGGCGACATGTTTTAATTTTACTAATGGTTTGATTTGAACAACGTTTAATTAGCTGGGGAATTATTTACTTACAGAAATATTCTTCATAGGTCTTTGAAATTATAGTTACAATTTAATGATACAAATTATATACACACAATACACTTATTTACCAAGCGTCAGTTGAAGTGCACTTGAATGCCTGAAGATTCCAAAAGGCGAAACCCGGTTCGTGAGTAACAAAACTTGCATGAATGTACAAAAATTGAGCGATTCAAATTTTGAAATTAAATAACTTAAGAACCATGCTTTTTCAAAGTTGAGACATCTACCATTTTTTAATAAAACTGTTGACATCATCATGTCATTCAAGATATTGTCAAAAATCCTCAAATGAATGCTTTGATGAAATTGATATTTTGATGAGGGTTTATTGCTTATTTTGAAATGAAAACTTCATTTTTAAATGTAAAACTTCCAGACACCTCAAATCTATTCTTTCATTTTTTGGTAAACACAATGTCTATGCACAAAGAATTGCCCTATATTTTGTCACATCACCTATAGATGTCACAATTTAAATTAACATATTGTACAGTTTTCATTACAGCACATGAACTAGGATGTCTTCAGGTTCAGATTAAAATTCAAAAGAAAAATAATACTAACATACTATAAGTATATATATATTTATTATAATATATAAATATATATTTTATTTGTTTATTTTTGAAACTAAACATGGACTCAAGTACATTAATCTATGACATGGACGTTGTTTCACTATGTGTCAGCTAGAAAGCCTTCCAACGCAATAACTCTGACAGTTAACATTTATATGTAGATTTCGTGTATGACCACTAAAAAAATCATACACATATATGTGATACAAAGTGTCAAATCAGAAGATTCAGGCGGACACTTTTTTTTAGTTACCCTGCTCCCTTCTGTGATCTAATACTTACTTCAGTTCTGATCCATAGTCTGCTCTGCTCTGAGTGAAATAAGAATTAAATGTCTCCTCCTGAAATGATTTTTACTGCTGATTATAGCCTTTTGATACTTGACTGGGCAAACTGGATATGACTCGACTCCCTTTACAGTTAAAATGTAAGGTAATTGCTATTGATCACTTCGCAGTGCTATTTGCGTTTTTAAAATAATTATGGTATTAAAAAAAGGTTAAATATAGTATTTTAGGATAAAAATTAATAAAGAAGAAGAAGAAGAAAAATTGAATAATAATAAAAAACATTCAAAGCATATCAAATTTTACGTGTTCCAGCTCCGCATCTGTTCTGGGTAAAGCCCCGTTGCTCCACTGCTCTCTGCTTCTGTTTGAATCATCATGAAGTTAAAAAAAAGCATCAATATTTTATGTGACATATTATCATCTTAAATGCAATATAATATAACATAGGTTCAACAAAGGGTCAACAATTAAACAATTATCCATTATGCTAAACAATAAACATTATAGAGATAGATCACAAATTTTTCAATTACATTTTGTTTTAATTATTATTACCTATTTACTTATTTTGTTAACAGGGCCTGTTTGCATTTCACATGGAGATAGGAGTCGGCTACAAAGTGGTCAGTGAAATATTTCGAGAAGAGGAAAAGTGTGGCTTACAAGAGATTCAATACTTGCAAGTTGTAGACCCATGGTTGGCAGTGCAAAAGAATTCTTCATATAAAGAAATGTTCAAAATTGGGTAAGCTTATTATGTTCCAATGTAAAATAATAACTGCTTAAAAAAGATATTGCTGTTATTCAAGAAATCAATGAATACATAATAATATCCTCACTATACTGGCATAAGTTGGTAACAAATTGATAATTTTAAATACATAGCTTTTAACCAGATGGCTGCCACAAGCGTCTTAAGACGCGAACATTTCCGTGAACAGTACGCCAATCATACATAAAATGACGTCTTTGGACGCACGCTTTGAAAGGGATTTTACTAACGTAAATCAATTATGTTAAACATACAACTGTGTCGAACACACTACGACATCTATTGGGAATATCGTCCTATACTCACAATTGAAACAGTTTTCGTTTTTACTACTTGAAAATCGATAAATTAAAAAATATATATAATTGCAATTAAACTCGTGGCGTGCGAGGTACCGCCATACATACACCTGCTGGCAGTTAAAAGGTTAAGATTAATCACATTGTCTCAATATTTAATGTAACATATATAATTTTAATATTTAAATACAGATAGATTATGACAATCCAACACAAATAAAGTTAGAAATCAAAAGGCAGAGATAATCGCCTACCTTTAAATCTGCATTAATAATACATCAAAAGAAAATGTTTTTTTGTCAAACTGATACGATAAATACATGGTTCAAACTGGTTAACATCAGCCAATATTGATCCAATGACATACCTTTAAAATTATTATGTTTTATTTCATGTACATATCAGAATAAAATACATAACTAATAAGCTTATGTTATTTAAACGAAATACATTATAATAACTTTTTGCATCAAACCAACGAAATATTATATTATAATTTATTATTGAGAGACATAATTTTTATTTATTTTCTGTATTAGTATTAGAATTTAAACCGAAAACTGCCATCTGTCAACCACTTATATTACTACAATAAACTGTTGAAAATAAAAATGGTTTGTGGCTCCGCTTAAGATTGGAATTCAAACAGAAAGCTTCGGTATTCTTTCATCAAAATTGTTCAGGCAACTAGATAATATTATAATATGTTGGCTGTCTGTAAAATTGATTGCAAAATCTGACAACAAAGAGACATGTATATTTATTAAAATAAATATATATATATATATATATTGTTCATTGCTATTTTTAGGTTTCGTCGAATTCAAGAATCTGGGTTACAAGCAAGAGAAAACTGGCTACTTTATACGAAGAAACCACATTGCTCTGGAACTGGAAGTATTTTCATTAGTGTTGGCATTGTAGACTGTGAGCCAGCAATGATGATTCTGGCATATGGAGGATTGATAGCAATTCTTCTTCTAGTTATCGAAAATTTACTTGCTTACAGGTATCATTTTTTTAAAAAATAAATGTAATTACAATTGCTGTAGTGGAAGGTATAAGGGAATATATGCCGTGTATATAGAATTGGTGTATACTCTAGCTCAGGGTTTCTCAACAGGGGGTCCTGATTTATTTTTGCTTAAGGGAGCCACAGTACAGTTTAGGGAGGGCTGTATATTTCGGTGATTTTGGATTCGAAATTCTTGAAAGAACAAAAAAAAGGTCCCACGCTGGTAATTTTGGGAAATCCGCAAATTCCTGGGTTTTTGAAATTCAATGGGAAGACAAAACAATGGTATGGGAGTCACAGAAATATAATGACACTAAAAAAAGGCCACGGGCCCAAAAACGTTGAGAAACACTGCTCTAGCTTAACCAAAATATTCTACATAGTGAAAAAAGAAAATCCTTGTTAACACATTGTGTATGTAACTTTGAGCTTTCAACACGCATTGCCAGGTGTCAAAGTTTTAGTTCCATCTTGATAGTATACATTGAAATACTAATAAAGCAACTTGAGGATTACTTCCTTTGCCACCTTTCAATATCCTGGTACTATTTTATTATTGAAAAAAAAGCCCTCTTCGTTTTTTGTGGTTTGTATCAAAATCTATATGGATACAATGAAAAAATAACAAAAGAATCTCCAAACAACTCGTTGCCATGGGCGACAGCCATAAATATTAGGTAAAACGGAAAGAAATGACATTTTTTGTTATTGTGACAAAAAAATTATTTAAAAAAAAAAATGATACAATATTATTCTGTTATATAATTTTCCTCGTTGTCTTTTATCGTCCTCCATAAATGAGGCAACTTTTTGATACCCTTTTCGTAAAACTCTGGTGACTTACTGGCAAAATACAAATCCAGGTGATTTTTCACCCGGTCAGCGTTTGTAAATTTTTTGTCACGAAGTGAATGCTTCACCGACTTGAAGAGATAATAATCCGAAGGTACTATGTCCGGTGAATATGAAGGATGTGGCAGAAGTTCGAAATCAAGTTCAATTATTTTTTGCTGAGTAATTTTTGCCGCATGAGGTCTCGCATTGTAATGTTGTAAAATCCGCCTATTGTTATTGACCAAAAAAGATCGTTTTTTTAATAACTCTGCTTTTAATCGTTCTAGTTGAGCACAGTATAGCTCTGCCGTAACTGTTTGACCAGATTTCAATAATTCAAAATGTATTATCTTCGAAACATCCCACCAAACACACAACAAAACTTTTTTTAACGTCAATGTTGGCCGTGGAGTAGGCACAGGTACTTGATTTGGTGATAGCCATTGTTTTTTCCCCTGGTATTACTGTAAAGGACCCATTTTTTGTCCCCGGTAATTATCTTTCTGAGAAATGGATCCGTTTCGTGCCTGGACAATAGAGAAGCACAGATGGTCACGCTCGTTCCAAGGCCGTTTGAGAGAGTGTGTGTTTTTGAGAGAGCTTGCCTGTGTTTTTTTTCCCAATCTTTTCAGATGATCTTGCACAGTTGTTATTGGACAGCCAATGTCTTGTGACAATTCCTTCACTATTTTACGAGGATCAGCTTCCACCAATGATTTTAGGACGTCATCATCGATTTTGAGGGGTCTTCCGGTTTTTGGTTTGTCTTTTAACTCCCAATCGCCACTTTTGAACTTTTGAAACCATCTAAAGCACTTTCAAAGTTTCAAGACGTCACCGTAAATGTCACAAATGGTCTTCGTAGCTTCTTTTGGTTTTAATCCTTTATCGAATAAAAACAGCATAAAACAGCGCAAATGTGTTTATTCAATCTCAGGCTTCTCCATTTTTCCACAACGGCAAAAAAAATATAAAATATGTTGGAATGGAAAGAGTACACACAGAGCTTTAAAATAATACCAACCCCGACGTGTTAGCTCAACGGCAACCGTTGACAAACAGATTTTAAAGTGACGCGCCAGAAAAAATGTCATCTCTTTCCGTTTTACCTAATAATAATGCGTTTATTAGAGTAGCAATTCATAGAGAAACTTAAAGGTTGCCGGAGGGAATTTGTATGTTTGTAGAATTTTTGGGTAGTTATAAAATATAGAGCTTAAGATATAGCACAAAACATGTGTTTAATATATCTTCAGTTGTTCAAACTATTGAATGTGATCATGCATAAGAGAAAGAACATTGAAAGTAAAGAAGCATTCATTCATTATAATTCTATTATCCATGCTCCTGAAGATGGAATCTGTAACAATTTTGAAATGTCATGTGATTGCAACCAACCACAATAAGATGGTTTCCCCATATAATTTTCATGTAGAAACATACACATTTGTGTTAGATTCTTACTAATAATGATTAACATGTAATCGTGTTTTTTTTTAGATTGAAGTTAACACAATGCCTAACTACGATGAAAGAGTCTTCAAAGATTAATATAAATAAATAATAATTATGATAGTGGCCATTTGCAAATAACAACATTTGAAGAATTAGATTGCAAAATATAATAAAACAAAAGAAGTTTCTAATAAATTAATTAAATCTCCAAAGCAACAATTAAGAGCACCCATGTTATGTTTTGATATAATTATATATATTATTTATTATTATAAGTTATGTTTAATTTTCATTTATCAGATATTGTAATGATTTAAATGTTAAAAAACATTGAGATGATGGTTTTGCTTTAGCTATATTATAAAGCTAGTCTCAAAGTGGTATATACATATGTACCAACTCTCTTGACTCTGAAGACTGTTAAAGTTTATATGCCGAACAGAGTACAGTTAGAAATTTTATTGTTAGAATCAAACAATAATATATTTTTTTAATATCAGTAATGTTTTCGAATTTACTTACTATTTCATCAAAAATGATTATAATTTAAATCAAATTAATAAAGTAAGAATAGTCCAATAAGAAAATCGTAAATTATGAATAGTAAACAGTTCAAATTAATAAGAAGCTTAATACTAATCACTTAATTAAAATAACAAGTAAAATTTTAATTAATATGAAGGGTGTGTCCGTGCTAGTATTTATTTGACAAGTGATTTTCCTCTTCAAACACAAGTAATTAGTACTGTTAACAACTAGAGGTTAATATCTTATGCCTGCACCACAACCAGTAGAAAAATAAAAAAAGGTTATATTATTTCGTCATCTATAAGTTAAAAATAAGAATCAATGTATAAACATTGAGTTGGTCTGAAAATGCTACTAAAAGACACGGTACATGCACTAATAATATTATTTAACATTTTGATTATTTATTTAATACTTTAAATATTTAAATTTCTCAATCAATTATTACTGACATGCGCGTTTGTCGAAAATTCTGGATGTAAAAATAAATCAAAATTGTTAAATAAATATTTTCTAAGCAATTTTGTTAATTTACGAACCTGAATTCGAATTTTGTTTTAAACAGTGCTATTTATTCTTCGTGGATTTTATGACCCGCAGATCTGGTCACACTGTTTTTGAAATACGAACTATAATCATTCATAGGTAACTAACTCATCTTGTTTCTGAGTCAGCGTATATATCTTAATTGTAATTGTATTCACCATCGCCTCTTATTTAATAAAGAAATACAATATATCCAATAAGAATTTATGGGTTTTATTAATATACAATAAAAATAATATTCAAATCAGCAAAATACAATGTTGATAAAACATTTAAATCACCCTTTTATTTTTGTTGTTGGTGATATAATAAAAAAAAACTATTGTGCGGTTTTGTGAGACTTGCAAGTAACGTATTATTTATTTTGTCAACAAAGAAAATGACAAAGATGGAAAAATCAGTTGCCCGTAAGAAAAAAACATTAAAACAATCTATTGAATAAAAGAAGACTTGAAAAAGACTGATTTAAATTAATTTACAATCCGAATATATTGATGGCAATGTAAAGTGTATTCAATGTTGTTTTTTATTATACACAATACAAAATATCAATTAGCTTTTCAAGGACTCGTAGAAACGAAGAACTGGATTAGTAATTATTATGTAAGTAAATAAGAGAACATGTCCGAATTTTGTCAAAATCTAATAAGCGTAAATAAAGTAATACATATTATTAATATGTAATGGTATGAATAACTTGCGAAACCCGACAAAATAATACAAAAAAAATGATGAAGCCTTTCCATGTGTAACGAAAATTACACACATAAAACGATAAATTTGACGCCGACATGTCCAATTTTATTAAGTTTATATTATTGAAATGATCGGTTAACTGGCTAGTAAAAATATGCATATAGTTCATGAATAGACAGACAATACGATGGTTTAAATAAACTATCGATACAACTGGTAATTTAAACCTTAACTACAAAAACGTTTTTTAAAACTGACATCGCAAAGGAGACATTTCGGCTCTTTTAGACACCTCAATAATTGAGTCAATGAAATTTTAATTCGCGATTAATAATCGTTTGATATAAGTTGTATTTTTTTTATAAAAATCAACACTTTAATACACGACGCACTTTTAGTTTAAATCTATGACATGTCAAAGAAATACTGATATAAGATTTCTTTACAATCTCTTTTTGCAGTTACAAACTCATTTAGACTTGTAAAAGCCTTGCCTTAGACAAGGTAAATAACTATATTTTTAACCTTTCTAAAAATCATTATTTTTTTGGCATATTATAGTTTAAAGCAAGGGGTGCGATATTTATTAAACGTTAAATAAGACTTTTAAAGCGCTGAAATGAAGAAGTATGAAATATTATTGTGTGTAAGAAATGTGCACTTAAAATTTTAAATCACAATGAAAATTGTTTACGCCATAAATGTCACGAAAACTTGTAAGAGCGGTTTACTAAAATGCTTTTAGTGAGTGAATTTTCACGTCTTTCGAATCAATAGAAATGGATTTACCGACGAGACGAAACATACGAAGTTACTTTTCATATTATATAATATAACCGGAAAATATTTACGAAGCTTTCGGTGCAATTTTTGTAACGGCAATATAAATTACCATAAGTTATGAGTGTTCGAAGTTTTGTTATTAATGTACATACTTTATCACGCCTTGAATGGTCAACTGTCAAATTTGTGGTAGCAATATAGTTAATATATTATTTAAAAATAAGTCAAAATTTGTGTTTCTTATTCTGCAATTTTATAAAATTATCAAAACCAGTTTCAATAATATCATTAATTAAAAACCTACTATGCAGTGGTGGATTAAGCACTTTGGAGGCCCTGCTTTTCGAATAATATAAAAGTGCTGCAAACCTCTTTGCAGAATAAGAATAAATATTGAAAACTGAAATTTAAATTGAAATGTAAGGTTTTATACAATATATGCTATCTTTGAGGCCCCCAAGATTTGGAGACCCCAAGCGCGCGCCTCTTGCGCTTAAGGGATAATCCGCCACTGCTACTATGGAAATAAAAACGAAAAACTTTAATGAAAATTCGTACTAATTTTAAAGTTTTCGTAAATAATTGGACTTTTAATCCCCGTTTCAGCCGTAGATCCACAAACTTCAAGAATATTCCGCAAAATATTGCTTATAGTAGTTTTTACCATCCAGATCCTTCTTGCGGTGACCTCTGATTTAAATAAATCATCCAGCCCGTTGCTCAAAAAGCTTGGTAAGCCCAAGAGTATATTTTTTTATTGAATTAATGTAAAATATAACGATGGAAAAAGAATAAGATAATTATTAAATAAAAGTGTAACATTAAGGCAAATACGCATTACCACTTTCCCGATTTACATTTCATTCTGTTCGTCTCTCGAAGAAGGGTGGGGGGGGGGGGGTAGGAGACACAGCACCATCCTCGTTTTTTTTTGCTTGCCCGGAGGAAGAAAGATCGAGCGACTGCAAAAATGGCTAATTTATTCAGTGGCGCGTCT
>CM062840.1:8182497-8247236 GCA_031772345.1 Himalopsyche anomala
ATTTCAAATGATTTTAAACATGCAGCACCAAATTGATATTACTAAATTTATTATATAATCGAACATGCGTAAATATGTCGGGCTCATATAAAATAAAATTAATTCTGTTATTTTTAATGGTTTATTTTAATACACATATTTAAAAAAACATAATAATTCTACAAAGAAATGAAAAAATTTAGAAATGAAAAAATAAATTTAAGAAATGAAGTATTTTTTTGATCGATTTTTACGATTTATTGAGAATGAAGCCTAGATTTATATTTTTCGACCCAAAAAACCCGATATTATTTAAAAAAAAATAGATCAATACATGACATCTTCTTGAGCTGTTTTGTTATGAATAGTATTGCCGTATGGCTGACTGATGTTCCGAAGATAGTTCCGAAAATATTTTCGGCAAAAAATCCTTACCTGGGCCTGGCCCGAGCCCGGAACCGTACATTCACCCACTGTAGTCTAGTTGGTTAGATCTTGCTCTACCGATCGGGTGGGTCTGGGTTCGATTCCCGGTAAGGTCAATGTCAAATTGGATTTTTTTTCAATTTTAATTTGAGATCTAAGACATGGGTGTTTGTGAAGTCAATTCTCCTTGAGTTAATCTCATGTGACTTTCAAAATTTCTCATCGAGTATATTTCGTATGATCTTGCAACTTCAAAATATTTGACGCATTGACGTAAGCTGTAATGTCAAATATATTAAAAAAAAAAAATGAGTATGGCCAGTGGGTATGACAGTTCATTTAAATTTAATTAGATTTTGTCTTTTATATCCTAATTACGTTTATATCGAGGTTTCACTGTAATGTAAATTAATACGAGCTGCATTAGGTGTAAAATGTTATATCGTTAAATGGAAAACGAATAAATTAGTTGTACTATTAAATAGGTTGTGTATCACTGCTGTTAGAAATTTTACGAAATTGTATTTTGAGTTTATACGCGCATGTCAATATTATTAATAACGACATAATTTGTAGAACCTTGCAGTGAATTCCAATGTACAAAGTTAAGAATTAAGGTATCGTTAAAAAACCAAAATACAGTTTAAAAAACTGTGTATGTAATATTTTACTTTTAATGGGGAAGTATAGCCATAAAGTGGGCGATCTATTATGTATTTTGATACGGTATGGTTTATTGTCACCCGCTCCCACTATCACTTTTGTGATGAAAACTGGCAGAATTTTAAAATGTGAACCTAAATTAATTGTGTTTAAAATTTGTTATCATGTAACCCGTAATATCAATTGTTTTAGTGTTTATGTCCTTAAATGGCAACATTGTTTTTCGATACCGATGTGATTTTTGTTTCTTTCTTTCTTTACACGAACTGAACACAGCGTGTGTGGGGGACACTTCCCGGTCCTGGGACGTGTTTCAGGATACCTTTAGTTGTAAATTCACTTGCAGTTCTTTTTCTTTTGTGTTTTTTTTTGTCCGAGATGAAAGAAATGATATTTTTCCATTTCGACGAAAATTAAATTCCGTTTTGTTCTCTGCGGAGAGTTTAACATCAATTTTCTGAACATTTATAAAATCGTGTGAGCAAGCTAGGTTGTATAATAGTTATTGTGTATTGCGGTAATTCAAAATTTTGTCTGTTAAATATTGTATGTAATTAACTCGGTGAATGAAAATTCTTAAATAAACGTTTTCGTAATAATAGAGCGATGGGTTTTATTTTTTTCTATCTACCTGCTTTACGTCAAGTTCATACCAACTGTATTGGTCTTAATGACTTTTATTAGTGGGGATTTATTCTTGGGGTTTAACATCGTGAACAATAGTAGAAATTTCTCACAATAAATGAAACTCGCTCTAAAATAAATTACGAGTAATGTCAATGTCGACTTTGTTTAGGTAATAAGGATCAACCCTTAATTTATTGAAAAGTAGTTTTATTTGAAAATCACAATCTTTACAACTTATACACCATCTGTCAAAAGGACTTAAATGCCGAATAAGTATCTAAATTTAGTAATTTAAGATTTCGACTGAAGGTGCTTGGTGGAATTTAAATATTAATTTTGAATCGTTCAAATTGTGTACATTCACACAAATTTTGTCACTAACGACTTCAGGCGTTCAAGTACACTTATGAACTTGAACGCCGAGTTGAGTTATAAGCTAGATACTAGTGCTGCTCTAACACCATCCTCTATCTTATTTTTCTTGAGACTTAGTAACAAGTAGTTCTCATAAAATAATTTAATATACTTTGCATCGAGAAAGGCCACGATTACAAACAAAAGACATTAATTTATAAAATGTATGAAAAACAGGGCTGGCGCCAGATGTTTAACCGCCAAAGAATTGTATTTTAAAAAATCACAACTCTTTCCAGTCTTACTTACCCCACGCACAAGCAGATATAATATTAATAAATCCTTGAAATTTTTCTCCTGAACAATATCATTAATAAAACGTAAAAATTCATTTTTATCTTATTATTATTTTTATTATTGATGAATAAAGTAAAAAAAGACGACAGCAAATAGTTATAGTTTTATTAGACCACCAAACCATTGTCTCAGCAACTATTTTTAACGTTTGGTTTTATAATAAATACAAGCGCTTACAATAATAAATGAATTATCGCTGAAATGAAGTAAGTAACACTAATAAATAACTATAGTGGAATTATTATAAGTTGGCCGATGCGTCGTAGCGTCTTGAAAAAAAATGTCTTAGACATAGGTGCTTAACTGAAAAAATGTGAGGCGTAATATCAAAGCACACTGAAATAAAAAAGAAGGGATCCGGCTGTAGAAGATTGAAATGAATTTTCAGTTCCCTAAGCAGCCAAAATGAAAGAACGGTCAGTTTATAAAAGTATAATTGCATAACAATCCAAATCTTTGTTTATTGATTTTATTTATCATCGAGAATGCCACTGTAATTGCGATTCGATTTAAATCACAATTTGCTAGGACTTTTTTCGTTGCCAGTAGTCAAATCTTCGAGGAAGTTTGACGCGCCAAAAACATTTCCCGGGTCAAGTTCCGATTTTGCTGCACGCAATATTCGGGCAGCGGGGCTCGACACGAACTTTTCATAATATTGACGACGGTGCTTTCCTACTCCATGATGGTGAGACACTGCTCCTAGAAACACAAAAAAAAAACAATATTTCAATATGCTTCTTCACATTTAAAAAAGTCAAACAAAGTAATTTTGTTATTTTACACACAATACCGACATGAAAATCGATACCTCAAGCAGTGTCACAAAAGACAGTAAAGAATAGCCTTCAATTTAATTTCGAAAGCCAGTCAGGGACTGGGTTTAAAATTACATTACAAACATGCTAACTGATACTAATGTTTTGAAAACCTTTGTTAACTAAAAAAACCAGAAATGTCAACATACGATGTGAATTGGATTCGAAAGAGTCCACGTAAATGGAAACTTTGTACGTTGACGTATGAGATTTATAAAAAAAAGAAAAGTTCCAGAATATCCAAATTCACGTAAAGTGGGCTTATTTATTATTTATAGATAGTGAAGAGAAATGTTCCAGAAAACAACTAATAAAACAAATAAAATATACATCAAAATTGATTGGTAGAAGTTTTGGACAAAGAGGTATTAATTGTTTTTGCACATATTGTGACTTTAAGAAGAAAACGCCGATACAAATAAAAACAGATACATATCTATTTGTATAAAATTGAATAAAAATAGTGCTTTTCTTTATATGTAACGCGATGGAACGACTTTCCGGCGCCTATTTTCTCGATATTTTTAATGTTTCACATAAATATTTGCAAAATTTCATTTTTTTTCCTTTGAAAACGTTTGATTTTTTCTACCAAAAGACGTTTAAAAATATATAATTTAAAAATCATATCGCGAAAAAATAATAACAGTAAAAAAGAAGTAAGATTAGTTAACCATTAGTCCTGTTCCAGCCCTATCTTTCTACACTTAATATTTAAAAAAAGGTTTAGAAACTGACTTACAAGCAGTTCTCCTAAGAATCTCTGTTGAAATACCTCCATTAGGAAGCCATATCCTCTATCCTCTTAAAGAAACTGTTTGAGTTGACTTAATTTTTAATTACAAATTAGTTTTTACATCATTATCAATTCCATTTATATTTATTTGAACGATCGTTTACTACACATTGGTATTGTGTTACTAAATTTCATATAAATAATCCTAAATCGATGAAAATGTTCATAGGTTGATAATTATTCTCATGACGAGCGATACCGGTCCTGATCTTTGTTAAAATAAGTGTGGGATAAGTAAACGAAAGTGTTTTAATTTTTAATATATTATGGTTAGCTAATATATTCTCTGCTTTCCATCGATATCAAATAGAAATAATTCCTAATTTTTCCCTAATTTAGAACCATCCCTTGACTGTTCACTAGGAGATAGGCAAGATATTGAAAAGTTTGAAGTTACCAACACTAAGTTGTCTTAATACTCTGTTGATATGACCGATGAACAGAGAAATTAGTTTACTAGGTGCTTCCCAAACTGTACGCCGTGGCGAAAATTTTTCTATAAAAATATTAATTAACCCCCAAAGACGAGCGTGACCATATGGTCACAGTAAACACCGTTGTCTATTGATCCCACTATTCATCCTTTTTCTAACTGAATATCGTTGCTTTCACTCATTTTTGGTTAAGAAGGGTACAGACTTCAGTAAGTCATCAGACGCGGGGACAGAAAAGGCCACCAAAAGCAATTGCGATTTTTTGAATTTTTGTTTTCCTTAATGGACTTTTTGAAACTGTTAGTTATTTTTTTATCAAAACATCAAATTACTTACAGTTGTTTTGCTAATATATTTGTATTGAAATTATGTTGATCTAAAGAGGTCAAATTGTAAACATTTTTTAAAATTTCACGTTTAGCTATCTTTCAACTCCGAATGATTGCGTGCCCATACGGTCACCCTCGTCCTTACTACTGTCCGTGCACATTATTACTCGGTAATAAAAGACCATACAGTCATGCGGGGTTTCTATACAATGACATTTTTTATGCGTTTTTTTTTTTAATTTTGTTAAAGGAATAAAAGTTATCTGTGACTTCAACATGGCTTAAAAAATATTTTTTTATCGAAAAAAAGCTCTCGTCTCTGGAGGGTTAAAAGATATTTTTTTGCAATTTCACAAGAAAGTGAGGATTTTTGATTATTTATTAAATAAAATTGCAGACAACATCAGAGTTATAAATATATCAATGCGTTTCTGAACTGGGAAAGAAGAAAAACTATAAGTAACATAAGGTTTTCCCTGAGATAGACCAATGTTTTGATTTGGGGCGCCGTGGAAGAATTTCGATATTTTAAATGCGTCAAAGTTTGGGAGCTGCTGAGTTAATTTTATCACTGTGTATTTTCGGTGCTAAATAATGGATTAAAAATGAAAACAGATAACTGCTGAGACATTAAAAACAAAGTTATTTTCGAACAAAAATTTAAAAAAACTTAACAAAAACGACGATGAAATTTTACATTATAATAGTTCTTATAAGTGCATAGTTCATCTCTAGAAAAAGTATTCGTCTTCAAGTCAAAATACAAATGATACGTTGTTGATATCTGCATATAAATTGAAATAATAAAGTGTACAAAAGTATACTTTATACATCATTAAACTATTATTTGACAATGATTAAACAAGTTTTTGTACTTTAGTCCACAGTTCGTATAGTGAAATAAGTAGACACTTTTTAAATGTATAAAAAAGTATATATAATTGTGATATATTGAAAACAGTTAATACATACAATGTGTCCAGAAAAAAAAATCACTAAGCCGAAATCCTAATAAAGTAAAAAAAAAACACTATTTTAGTGTCATAAATAAGGTTGAAATAAAATGACTCTTTTGTATAAATATACTGTAACACAAATAATTATCTAATTTGAGCCTGAGTGACTGCCAATATACATAGCTGGATTTTAAAGTAAAATTTTGAAGCCTTATTTACGTTCTTGTGACATATTTTTAAATTTTAAAAACAACCGCATCGAATGAAATTGAAGTTAACTATTATATTTTGCATGTCTGATAATACATATTTTCAGCGATATTATTGCCTATTATTAAAAAACTCTTAAATATTTTATAATTGTAAAATCTGTAAATTTCCAAGTTTTTAAAATCGGCCAGCGAGTGGAAAAAATTGAAATCAGTCATCGACCTAAAAAATTCTTATTTTCTGACATTTTCCCCAGAGATCAATCCCGGGATCACAAAAACCCACCTCCTAAATTCTCCAAGAATCTCAAATAATTGTGACAAGGCTTTATGGTACACAGGGCCGCCTCGAGGATTTCAGCGCTTGTGTGCTAGCAAAAAAGCTACATCTAATAAGGTGGATAATGCTAAAATATTAGTGCAGCGCCTGTGCGCCTGTATACGCCGCACTCGAGTCTAATGGTAAATCCCGTAATCCCGGGATCACAAAAAGGGCCCGGGATTGGATACTTTAGTCGTGATACCATTGATATCAAATTAATTTAGAATTTTTCAAGAGTTTTTGAGTTGATCATCAGTGATTGTTTCCCTCGTGTTTATTTTGATAAATAAACATTTGGAAAGTCTCAGGTTGCTTTATTTAAATGTACCGGGAATTAAAACTGGCAAAAAGCGTTGATTTTCCGGGATTTTATTCTCAAGTTGTCTCAAAATAGAATTCCTATACGACCTTAGTCAAACGACAAACTAGGGCTGGAGAGTCGTGTAATAAAAGACGACTTCGGCTCCGAGGAAACTTTTTAATAATTTCATTTTAACTCGCATATATATATTATATATGTATACCATCAGATCATCTTTAGTCGCCAAGCATGAAATGTCAACACTTACACATCACTAAATATATTTTTCAAAACAAATTCGAGTCGTTCATTTTTCACGACTCCGACTCCAAAGCCCTGGTTTAAACACAACTACGCGAGTAAGCGCGTGGTGGTGGTGGTGGTGGGAGAATTCCTTCGGCATAGGAAATATGTTTAATAAATGAGTAGTAATTGTTCAATTGAAAAAAAAAAATTACCATTGCAGTGTCGTGGATGTTTTTCTACCTCTATCACATGTAGAAAACGTATGTTAAGGTATGTTTTAATAAGAGTCCATATGCTCCATAATGGAAATGGAAATAGTTGCAAAAAAACTTTGAAAAGAAGCACAATCGATGAGCAGCGCTAGGATTTAGAAGAAAATATCTTTACCTCCCAAAGCAATGACTTGAATCCTTAGCAGGTCTTGAAAATGAGCATACAGAGACACCTTGTCCCTTCCAACAGGATATGGGAAGGAGTAGTATATGTATAAACAGCCTCCAGCGTCATAAACTTGGGCCACTCTGAACATAATAGAACATTTTATCACTCCTATAGCTGTGCATTCCCTTTGAATTGTGCTCCGCAAATGTGTGGCTGCCTTTTTTATTTCGCTCCAAGGAAACGATGTCTCCAGGGAATCTCCAAATATATTGAACTCTATGCATACATCCTAAAAAAAAGTTGAAAATAAAATGTTTAATCAATGCGTTAGTTCAGTACTTCCCTAACTGAGGGCCTCCGCAGAACATGTTTTGTATTCAGGGAAGCCGCAGATATTTTTTTTTCAGTTTTAGGGAACCGTGGTATGAAGAGGTTTGTTTTAAATGATAGAGCTGAATGAGTATTTACGTACCAAAATATATAATTTCATGACATGATGACAAAATACAAACACTTTATCATATTAAACATAATAAATTTAAATTGTAAGTATTCCGCTATGTACTGAACAACTAAAATGATCAAAGCAATGAGTAGAATAGTATTCAAACTGTTTATTGAACGCTAGTAATGTAATTTTAGCGCCCAACGTGGGGAAAATATGTATGTGGTTTATTGAGAATTTCTCTGTGACAACTTTCTTAATTAAACTTTAATTTCAAAGCTGGATAATTTTTACTCCTCCAACTTTTTATTATGACTAAAAAAAAATGAATAAAATTACGATTTTAGAATACGTCGGTGCCACTGAAGCGTAAAGTCTATCTTTAAAATTTTTTTTAAGTGTGTGGTCTACGGACGTTAATTCTTTTTTTTTTGATCGCTTAGCAAAAATCTATGTTTTAATACATATTTTTTCTAACACAGTGTTTATAACCTTATCTACCAAAATTCTTATTTTAAAAGAAAATGAGAGGTGTCCCGAATGTTTCGTTTCAATCACACTTTGATTACATTCATTTTTGCAATGCTTTAAGAAAGAACGAAAAAGATGATTTGTTTTTGGCATTTCTGTTGCAATAATTCAAGTTCATCCAAGCATTTGAATGTTTGGAGATGTCGTAAGGCAAAAACTGAGTCATTGGTGAAAAGAAGTGTAAAAATGTACACAATTTGAACGATCAAAAGCGCAATAAATATTTCGTGTGATATATATTTGTAGCCGCACGTTTTCTATTGTAAATTTAGGAGGTTATATATATTTCCGTTTTTCTGTTACTTTGTATGATAGATAATTATTCGTTCTGTAGTTTGAGTTGGTAAACACGGGAATTTGATTCAATTAAGACTCAAAGAATGGTACAGATTTTGACACTTTTATTGTGGTATTTTTTATTTGTATAAAATTATGGGGCCCTATGCCAACAATCAAAAATATGTGATTCTACAACAGTTGCGGGAAAGTTCCGTTTCTGTTCGTTTTATGAATATTTCCACCTTGAATCGCTTAAATACCACAACGATTATTTCATCAATACAATAATACAATAATGGAAAACTTAAGGCGAGTAACTATCAACTCGAGAATAAAATGCATTATAGGGCTGAATTTAGATCATTCTATCCAGCATTCGAGCAGATAGGAAAAAGTGAAAAAATAATTTGAAACTTACTCTGATGTAAGCAATAACGAAAGTCATCATATAGCCTCCTTTGCCAGATTTACCACCAGCTGGTATCCCTCCATGTTTTATAGCAACCGCATTCACTTTTTTCTCATGTTCCATAATGTCTTTTGTATCTCCTTCATAAACCAACGTAGCCATACACATCGTATCAGGGTTAAACCCTTTTGAATATTTAAGGTACATAAGTTTCAACTTTTCTATACATTCTTGGAAAATACCTAATTCAGTACGAAGAGCCATGCCAAATGCAAATTGATCATGGTCAAGAAGCCTGAGACTAGCAGATTGCAATTTTTTAAGAGCTAACTCTCTCATACAATCGATTCCTGTATTGAAATCCTTAAATAATATGGAACCATAATGAACTAATTCCGGAGCCGGTCTAATTTTAATTGTTGCCTCAGTGATTACTCCGAAAATTCCCTCTGATCCTAAAATCAAATGATTAAAATCTGGACCTACGGAAACTCTTGGTGCCATGGATTGTCGTTCTATTGTCCCTCTAGGCGTAACCATTCTTGCACTTAAAAGAATATCCTCAATGTTACCATATTTATTTCTTTTCATGCCACTCGCACGCGTAGATATCCATCCGCCGAGTGTAGAGAATTCGGAGGAATCTGGATCGTGCCCACTTGTAAATCCTTTACTTTGCAATACTCTTTCTAAATCTTGCCCAACAATACCAGTTTCACAGCATGCTGTCATGTTTATTGGGTCTAAGTCAAGAATTTCATTCATTAATCCCATGTCAAGAGATATAATCGGTCTCATCTCTTCAAGCGGACAATCAAGAGCACCGGCGACTGAAGTACCTCCACCAACTGGTATAATGACGATATTTTTGGCATCAGCAATTTCAATTATCTTTTCTACGTCTTCGTGGCATGTGGGCCAAATGACAGCATCGGGAATTCGTTCCATTATTTTATGTCTAAGGAAGAATGCATCAGGCATTCCTTGACCTTGCGATCGGATAAACCTGTCCATTCCTTCTAAAGACACTTCAACTCCAAGGTACCTAAAAGCTTCTATTTGGCTTTCAGTAAGTAATGATACCGGATAATCTTCTTCTTTTGGTTCTGTGATTTCTTCCGGTTCATAATCGGTTCTTACTGAGACACCAATAATATCATGGATGTAAGAGTTCATGTTAGGAAGTTTTGTTCCACTGATTGGATACCTGAAAGAAAAAAATGCCAGTAAGGTCATGCAATACTTGCTTTGCGTGATCATATTTATCTTGGCATCTGAATTAGAGACATATACTCAAGATAATGGATCAGGATAATGATTGATGTTTAATACCCAGATAGAAAATTTGAATTTTACCTGTCACCAGTAAATGTTGTCACATTATCTACCGACGCGAAATGTGAATCTATGTAGCCCCAGCCATACCACTTGATCAACTCTTGTCTGAAATTTGTTTAAATATGTTCATTTAATACAAAGCTAAAAAGGTAGATAAATTAAATATACCACAATAAAAGAAATGGTTTTTTAAAGATTTTTTAGTTGAAACAAACATTATTATCATAAATTTCAACCATATCAACTCCCGGCGTGGAGCATATCGATTCATAATGGAGCATCTCTAAAGAACCTGCTACTCTCTTTTTTTCTTCAAGTCCGCTCTCAATGTACAATATAATAATATGTTATACTAATCTAATATTATGGACTTCTAATGGAGATCTCTCAACATAAGTTTTTGTACGAGAACTGCTTATTACTTATTTCACAACCTTCTTTTAAGCAAAGAGTAGACCCACCAGTCTATAGCCTGATATTATTCATAACGATTTTGTAAATAAAATGGATATATGGATTATTGTATGCACTCCACGAAACCAATGTACAGTGGAACCTCTCACAACGAGCACCTCTTATATCGAGTAATTCACATAACGAGCAAAACAGATTGTGAAAAAAATGCTCCCTTAACGAGCGATATTTCGCATAACGAGTGACGCACAGTTTTGGAAAGATCACTTTCACATCGTTGCTTGCCTCAAGATGATTGACAAGGTGTGGGAAAGGGTTACCAAAAGAACCCTCACTTCAGCTTGGAAGAAACTTTGCCAAGGAGCGTTTTCGAATGTGATTTTGAGGGGCTTGAAACAGTATTCAAATCTGGATACTGTTTCAAGCCCTGAGCAATTCTGATCCCAGAATTGAAAAAAAATAATAATCCCGAAGTCCCGGGATCACAAAAGGGTCCGGGATTGAATACGCTATTTATGAATAACAAATTCTACATTTATACCTAAATAAATTACAGTAAAAACATAACATTTTTGTATATAAGTACACTTTATCTTTTTTTTTGCACGGCTTAAGAATAACACAGTAAAATTGAAAAGAACCTGTCTTTCATTTATCTATATTTACTTAATATTGTTTACACGACTGTCATACATGGGACGTATCATTCGAGAAAAAAGAGGATTGCACATACTTATTTTTTTCTTTCCTGCCTGAAACCATCATAATTTGTTTTTATGCAGCCCGTTAGTAGAAAAAGGTTGTGCGTGCCTAGTATATACGTATGTGACATTAGCTTGTGTTAACTTCTTCATCAAAAGTCCTGCTCCTTTTACATCGGAGAGCAGGTTACAAGATTAATGATGTTTAATTAATAAAAAGAAATGGCAACACTGAAAGATTATTCACGTTAAATTACTTTTTATGTGGCAATGTTGCTTTCACTTTGATCGCTGTTGCTTTCCGAGACTGCTTCCTGGGATATGATGCACGTTTCGTTTTTGAATTGACATCATAACTGATAATTTCACTCCTCGACTTCGGCATTCCTGAAGAACCAGAAGACATGATTAAAATTTAATCCTATTCACCTGTCGGATCATCGAAAGGTACTGACTTCAACAAATTTGATATGATAAATATAAACGAATAAGACAATTCTTGTAAAAAGTCTAAAACGTTTAAAACTATTTTTTTATAAGTGGAAAAAATTAATATCACCTCCAATGTGACAGAGTTTATTTTTTGTAGAAAAAAAAACAAATTCTTACTAGGTATAACAGTTTTTCTACGATCATTCAAACGGAGGCCATATTGATAATATTAATAATGTATTTTGTAAGTTTAAGCAATACACACAATAAACAACAAAAAATACGTTATAGTTATCTCGCCTCGCGTTGAATTAATCCTTGCTCTCTAGTTTAGATGTCGCTTCTCTTGTGTGTCTGAATTACAACATAACATATTTACTTAAACTTTTTTTTTTAACCATGTCCGCTCCCAATGTGGAGTTTTGACTAATGGAGTTTATCTCAACATAAGTGTTTCTACGAGAACTGCTTGTTACTCAGTTGTAAAACCTATCTCTTTCCAAAGAGAGTAGGAATAGAAGGATAGGGCTAGGACATAACTAGTGGTTAGCTAGTCGCTCTCTATACGCCCCGTTCATAGGATAAGATGAGTGGGAGGGGGGAGTTCAAGACATCACATACATCCATGCCAACGAACTGAAATTCATAAATCAATCGAAAAATCAATTTATAAAACTGTCCGTACTGGGATTTGAACCCGGGACCTCCGTGGCCGAAGCCAACAACGTTGACCACTCGACCACACAGGCAGCACTGTTGAGTAGGCATTATAAATGCATATAAACGAAATAATATTATGTTCGCGAGTATTAAGAGCAGTGATGCGTACGGAATAGTTTGGTTGCCACTTGTGGCGTTGGAAACATTTGTCGATGGCACTGTGAGCTTTTTGGGATTTTTTAAATTAGATTATTATGGTTGATAGAAAAAATCCTTTTGCCACGAACATATACTAGTTATTTACATACGACTGTTACGTTTATATACATACAGTAGCGGATTAAGATCTTGGGAGTCCCCAAGCGCAATAAAATTTGGAGGGCCCCGTTTGTCAGGAAACTTAGTATTGCCAAATTATATAAAAAGTTAAAAAATATATAAAAAACGCGTCATTCGCTTATAAGGTAATCCGCCACTGTATACATATCGACTGTGAAAAGGAAAAAGGACGTAACCCACACATATCAAATTTTACAGGAGGCGCTAAAAACGTGTTTTGATGATTTTGTGTTATATGCAAATTATAAAATATACACAATTTTGAAGTGCTCGGAGACTTCTATATTGGTTTTTAATTGACATAATCTAACATTAATCCAAGAAATTGTCTAGGAAAAACCTCTATTTCAGTATTTTTTCTTGGTTTTAATTTTTTAAAGGTCATCTTTTTCAAACTTAAAAGCTAAATTTAGATATTTAATACGGCATTTGCAGCTTGCATCCTTTTAATAGAACGTGTATCAAGTTTGATACATTGCGATTATCGAATAAAACCTGTTTTGAAAAAACTGTGGTTTACGTCCTTTTTCCTTTCCACAGTCGATATGTATATTTTATTATGTATATACGACAATTAATTGTACTATGTATTTCTTAATTCGGCAATTGTAACAATTAGTTCTTGATGGAATTAGGTGATGTTGACTTTGAATGATGATGCGATGTACATATCAGATGCGGTGATATAATGATCACGGCGGCTATTGGAGAAGCAAAGCAAGAGCCCCTCGTCCTCTTCAATTGACGCGGCCGACGGATCATACCAACTGCTCTAGCCAGGGATCTACAATCGTCTCCCGGCCACTCGACGGAGAAACACAGTGAAAAAAAACGCTGCAACAAACGTCGGTACTAAAACATTATTTTATCAGGGTACAATTTTGTATTTTTTTTTACGACAATGAATGAATTTACATTTATTTCTCGAATTCACTTTGCTTCTCAGACAAATCGTAAGACAAATTTTGGTTTTTCATATATATAAAGAACGTCATTAAATTCGCGTTCTCATTTAGGATAAAAAACAAAAAATCTAATTTAATTACACTTTCTTCTTCTTCTTTGGCCATATTTGCTCCCTATGTGGAGCATATGGCCGCCACGCGGCACCTCCATTTTCCCTGTCTCCTGCCAATTGCTTTGCTTCTTCCCATGCAGTGGCGGATTATCCCATAAGCGCAAAAGGCGCCCGCTTGAGGCCTCCAAATCTTGGGGGCCTCAAAGATAGCATATATTATATCAAACCTTACATTTTAATTTCAGTTTTCAATATTCATTATTATTCTACGAAGAGGTTTGCAACACTTTTATGTTATTCGAAAAGCAGGGCCTCCAAAGTGCTTAATCCGCCACTGCTCCCATGACATGCCAGCATCCCTCAGTTCCGCCGAGTACATCGTATGGATAGTACCCGACGGACGTCCGGGGTGCCGGAATCCCACCGGTCGAAAGAAGAGGCAGGCAGGATTGAGGCTTTCCGGAGTCAGCCAGTTCCAACGTCTCTCCATAACCACTGACGTGACGGGACGCTGTCTTGTACGCTCCCTTCTCTCTGAATTCCTCACAAAATCAAACGACCTCACCCCCATTATCCGAAGCAAGAATCTGTTCTCCAAACTAAGTATACGGTATTTCTGAGTCTTCGTCAGGTGTAATTTGGAATTACAGTTTATTGAAGAGAAAATCATACATTTCTGATATTTTTTATGGAATATTAAACTTTTGGAACCAATTTATCGAATTATAATATAAAAGTAGGACTTTTTTACAAGAATTTTTTATTTGCGTAAATTTTTGGAACCAGTGTATGTGTATCGCGTAAAAAAGGATTGTTGGGTGTATTTATTTTTATATCACATATAAAATAATTAATTTGTGTTTGTTTTGCTATTATTACGTTTTTTTTAAAAAATCTATTTTTGTAATCCTGGAATTGATATTTGCAATACCTAAGTTTAGCGTGTTTTCATCGTAATCATTCGTATTAAATTTGACCACTCGATTCGAACTGTTCGTGTCACACGGAGTTGTTGGCGTCTGATTTGTATTAGTCAAGGATAAAAATATGACGTCGTATGAAATAGCAATTGGTCGTTAGATTAATAATGTAAATAATGGCTTACATTTGGACGGTCAGTCCATTATTTTTCCTTGTTGCATTCCATCGAAAAGAGTTCGGGCAATTTGCGATCGCCACACTCTTTATTGAAAAGATAACGTTTATCTCCTTGGGTATTAATGGACAGTTAAATAAAATGTGATTTTATTTAACAATATTGTAATTATTAAATAATTAACACATTGTGATCTGTTTTCAAGTAGTGTTTTGTGAAATTTTGACAGACAAATATTATCAAAACAATGGCGTTTTCAATGTGGGACTATCTTCTTTTGTTTGTTTTTATTTGCGTTGTTTTGTATTTTTACGGGGTTTGGAACTACGATTTTTTTGAGAAGAGAAACATTAAGTCTGTTAAACCTTTCCCGTTTCTCGGAAATAATGGGAAACTACTTTGCAATATGGAAACTATGAATGACTTGATGAAAAGATTGTACACTGCGTATCCAGATCAAAGGTAAACATTTGCTATGATTTTGGTAAAGATACTAAATTTTACTGCTTTACTGTAACTTGTGAATGTGATGTGAAGTGATGCAGTCAGACATGAATAAACAAACATTCAGTATAATACGGGACGAATATATCAATAATCAAAACCGGTATTTCAAACATGGATAGAACAGATTTAAGATATTTTAATCTATCGCAAACAATTGTCTTAAAATATGTGCTGGTTTCAATGAGGGCCTTTGGTCCCGGGATTCCGTCTAATTTTGTGATCTCGAAATCTCGGGATTTTTATAGTACTAATCCCGGGATTTTGGGATTGAGGATTAGAAGTGAAAAATTCTTGAAACCAAGTATAACTAGGGATTGTCGATAATATTGGACGAATATATCAATAATTAAAACCGGTATTTCAAACATGGATAGAAATGAGCAATAAAAATAATTAGTCTGACAATTGAGAGCACAATAACGGTCAAATAAACCAATAAGATAGATAATACAGACTATAATTTAAAACAATAGGTGTACTTAGATGCTAAATTTTGTCACCGTTGGTTGAAAAAAACTTTAATAAAATATTTGTAACGTAAATATGTGTATCAAGTTCTGAAACTTGTCAGTATTAAAACAACTCTGAACAGATTTAAAATATTTTAATTCATCGCAAACAATTGTCTTAAAATATCTGATGGTTTCAATGAAGGCCTTTAGTCCCGGGACTTCGTCTAATTTTGTAATCCCAAAATCCCGGGATTTTGGGATTGAGGACTAGAAGTGAAAAGTTCTCGAAACCAGGTAAATCTGCGAAAGAGCTAAAAAAAGTTCTCACATTTTTTCATCTTAGAAAATCCGTAAATTCCCGGGATTTAAAAATCGGCGAGCAAATTTTTTTAAAAATCTGCCACCTACAATCTCTCAATCCCGAATTTCTCCACGATTTTATGTTGAATGACATATTTTCACCTTTTTATGGAAATAAAAATCAGATAAAATACTATTAAGACTTTAGATTTTAGAGTATCTGTTGTAGATTGAGAACCATTATAATTCACTAATAATTCAATATTGTTTAGATATCTCGGATTCTATGAGTTGAGAACCCCAACAATTTGGATCAATGATCCAGAAACAATAAAGCTAATTACTGTAAAGGATTTTGATCATTTCACGGACCATATGAGTATCATCACATCAGAAAACCAAGATCCACTTTTCACTAATAATTTATTTGCCCTAAAAGGTAAACATCATCAATTAATATTTTTGATGGATTCGGTGATAATTTTGAAGAAGTTCATTTTTAATTTAAAATAAAATTTATTAATTCAGTAATTTCACAGATAATGTAACAAATTGTGACATGTGCTTCGTCTCTTTGAAACGCATCTTCAGACAAATTACTGTAAGGTTATTTACAAACAAACTACGCTCACCATTGTTCAATTTATTCAAGATTTACCGTTCTCATATGAGTAATTATTTTTTAATAAGCACTATTAGTGTTATCCTTTCCCCAGTCTGCGTCCAATAGAAAAGAAAAAACCCAACCTCTATTCAGTAATTTATAAGTTTAGAATTGGAATCAAATTTTAGTTTGATTTTAAATAACCTTACAATAGTTTGTCTGAAGATGCTTCTCAAACAGGCGAAACATGTGTCACAATTTGTTACACAGCCTGTAGAATAAACTATTTAAAAAATTTAATTTTGTATTATCAATTAACTAAAAAATCTTTTGTATATGTCATTTTATTATTTGTTATCTATGATGAGAAAAACGGATTTCAGGTCAAAAATGGCGGGATATGAGAGCTACGCTAAGCCCTGCTTTCACCGGATCGAAAATGAGGAATATGTTTCCCTTCATTGCAGAATGCGCTGATCAATTGGTTTCATATGTTGATAAAGAATGTGAGGGTTCTATTGCAAGTGGTAAGCTATCGAGATAGTTTTTAAAGAAAAACTAGTCATTATTGTAACTGAGTGCCAATACTGCCAATGTCAGATTTATTTATTTTTTTGCCAATTAGTTCTGAGATTAACTCATAACAATTACATATGCTGCTATTTAGAAGCAGACAAGATTAGAAAAAAACTTAACAAAACAATTCTTAAAATTAATGTTTCAGGTGAGACTTCTTTAGAAGTTGACATGAAAGAGCTATATACAAGATATACAAATGATGTAATAGCAACCAGTGCATTTGGCATAAAAGTCGATTCATTATCCGATAAAACAAATGAGTTCTATTCAATGGGGAAAAAAATAAGTAATCTTGGTGTAAAGGGTATCATTAAACTGATGGCATTTATTGTGTTTCCTAAGCTGATGAAGGTATGTTTTATATTTTTGCATTATACTAATAATTACTTCACACTTGATTAATCCGCAGGTCACACTGAATATTCAATTTTTGCAGATTGCGTTGTTGCAGCACTGATTGTGTGAGCTAGTGGCATCTGTTAAAGAATATTCGTACTAAGCATATGTATCAGAAATACTTTAAAATTTCTCTTCAGTTAATAAATGACTTGCTATGCGATGTCACATATCAAATTTGTATAAATAAATATATTGTTTTAAGCACACTTTTTTGTATGACAAGAATAAATTAATATTCATAACAATATTTGTAAATAATGTCAATTTTAAATGTACGAAATTATTAGTTTGAAGTAAGTACATCAAAAAAATTACTGCAGTATGAATGTAGACGCTGTAAATATTGTTGTCGGACACTGAGTAGTAGATGTCTGATGATTTATTTTTTATATAATATCAATATTGCTCGACAAACTGCAATATGGTGTAACTCACTAATGTGTGTTGAGTCTAGTAGTGAAGTGGGGGCTGCGCTGTTTCAGCACTTCTTTATCAAGCGCCACAAACACCCCGATACATTTTTTACTTACTTCAAATAATTATCCACTCCAAGCTTTACAAATATTGCAAAATGCAAAAAATAGTGCATATTTTAAAAGCATCAAGAGAAAAAGAAGGAATATATATGAAGGAAGGAGGGGAGAAGGCCAATCAAAATAAATATGGCTTTAAAATTTAGGATACCATCCATGATTACAACAGATTACTCTTAACCAAGCTTTATCCTCTGACCAACAACATCAAGACACTCCGTTTATAAATTAATCAGTAATTCCAAACCACTTAAATTATTTAAAATTACTATTATTCAGCGATTGTTGCTAAAATAATAATTTCTAGTGAATAGTGTGTAGTTTTATCACTGGTCATTTTTTTAGTTATTGAAAATCAGCATTATGGGATCAGATGTGGCAAATTTCTTTAGGAAACTCGTGAAAAATACTATGGAAGCAAGAGAAATCAACAATATTCATAGACCCGACATGATTCACTTATTGATGCAAGCCAAAAAAGGATCGCTGGAAGATGATCATACGGTGACAGATACATCTGAAGAGCCCATAGTTAAAGTAGGCGTGCCAAAAAGAAGTAAACAATTTTTCAGCATGCTTTATTGTTTTTAAACGTTTAATGCAACATTATAAATTCAGATACCGCTACATCAATGCAACAGTAGGACAATCTGAAAATCTCAGATTCGAGATTATGTTTAGTGTTTTGCATAACATACTGACATTCAAAATGACTTTTTACAAAATTAATAAGTGCAAAAAATAATACTTATACAATTGACCAATTTCCAGATTGGAGTGATGACGATTTGACAGCCCAAGCATTTGTGTTTTTCCTCGCTGGATTCGAAACGGCATCGACACTATTGACCTTTGCCGCATATGAGCTAGCTGCTAACCAAGATATCCAAGATAAACTAAGAAAAGAAGTGGATGATGTGATAGCAGATGGAGGATTGAATTACGAGAGAATGGTCAAAATGAAATATATGGATATGTTTGTTTCTGGTAAAACATCTCTACAAGCTAATAATACCATTATTTGAAAATATTTTTTTAAAATAGTATCAAAATGCTTTTCCTGGAGTTGTGGTATGTAGAAAGATTGCCAGACTTTTAATGAACTCTTTAATTTATACCTTCTACCCTTCTTACTATAGAACAAGGTGTATAAATAGAGTATAGCCAACCACTTGTCCTGCCTAGCCCTATCCATCTGTCTTTACTCTCTTCGAAAAAGCGAGGTTATGCATCTAAGTATATCACATAGTTCTCGTAGAAAACTTCTGTTGGGATAAATTCCAATAGGAATCTATATGATCTACATAGGATGCGGACGTGGCTTAAAAAAATACCTATCTAAAGTATCTTTCAGAGTTTTTGACTTAAAATATGATCAAAATTTTTTGATTATTAATTCTGCTTCAATGGTTTCTTAGATGTTATTTTTTATTATTTGTTGCTCTACTTTCTCCAAATTGCATTTGTTAACTTCAATTGTATTCAATATTGATTCGTTAAATACAAATGTTTTTAGAAATGTTTAACATTGTTAACATAAAATATTATTTTGTTAATTCCTTAATTAATTTGCTAGTTTAAAAGTCAAATTATTTCGGTGGGAATTGTATTTCTATTTAGTATGTATTTTCAGTGGTAATGCAGAGCTTCAAGGGTTCGGCAACTTACATTTTACAAGTAAATAAAAACCTTTTGTTTCATCTTTTTGTTTTTTTAGAAACTCTAAGAATATGGCCACCTGTCCCAGGAGTTGATAGAGTCTGCGTGAAACCATACACTTTACCTCCTCCATGTAATGATTCCCAAACAGGTTTTGAGGTATATTCTCATCAAAATTATCAACTAATTGATTTAATAAAAAATGGTTGCTAATTGTTTTAAATATTTACTAAAGATTCAGTTTATTCTTTTCAGATGAAAAAGTCTGACAAACTTTTTATACCAATTCAGGCTATCCACAGAGATCCTAGATATTTTGAAAACCCAGACAAGTTTGATCCCAAGCACTTTTTGGATGAAAGTAAAATTCAGCCGTTTACTTTTATGCCATTTGGAAGTGGTCCGAGAATATGTATTGGTAAGAGAATGTTTTTAATTTTTCCCAATCACAAGGAATAATATGTTCATGTAAAAACTTCTATTACTTTCTTGTTGCTATAGTTTAGTGCATTTACATCCAACTGAAATTGTTTGGTGGGCTGTACCTTAACTTGCTTGTTTGAAATTTGGTAAACAATTTAACTACGCATTGATTTCATCTGTGGATCATAAAATAATTTATTATCCCCCATGAAAGTTCCAACACGGATGGCAGGGCTTAAATTAAGCGCTGAAATAACTGTTAATGTAGTGAGATTGGATATTAATAGGCATCGTAAAATAATCATAAATTTCTCCAGTAACCGAAATAATTTAATTCTGACAGTAATACTAAATCTTATATTTATCATACAAATAAACCCTCCCCTTAAAATAATTTGGTATTTCTTTCTATGACCGTTGTCTATTAAATACCTTTATTTGATAATCAATTCTTAACTTTTTGGCTGCTATAGAAAAAAGTACATCTGTACCTAGCATTCCTGCTATAATTTAAATTATTAATTTAATTAGTTATTGACGAAATAACTTGTCTCTGGCGTGTTGAGCACAGAAAATTTTACGAGATATCTCTTCTGTGGCAGTCATTCAGTTAAAACCATCTGTTATTACAAAAACCTGCAGATTTTTAAATTATTTTACCAATTAAATTAAGATATCAATAATATTAGTATTGAAATAAATTTTCATTACCATCAGTGAAGTTCCTAGACTAATTGACGATCATTTTCTCACCTCTTTCTTATATGAATACACTATCATATTTTCGATAGTATTGTATAATATAAATTGAAAATATGATTTTACGTTGTGACACATGTTTCGCTTCTTTGATTATAATAATATAACCAATAAATCATAATAATAATGAAACCAGGGCTGTTCCAAAACTTATGGATGTGTACAAAAGTTGAACAACCCAAATCTGTAATGTTTTTATTTCCAGGTTCTAGATTTGCATTGATGGAAGTGAAAACTGCTCTCTTCTACGTGATATCCAAGTTTTTGTTAGTGCCCAGTCCTAAGACTAAGGATTCTACAAAATGGAAGATAAAACTGATGAGCAGTATACCAGAGGGAGGAATTTGGGTTGGTTTAAGAAGACGACCGGAAACACAATAAGAACAAACAGTGCTCCTTGTAAAATATTGTAATACATTGTCAGCAATAATAAAACCAGCGAAAAAAGTAATTTTCCTCTGTCTGGTAATGGCATAGGAAAAACAGGTCATAAATCCACTAGTTAGGTTGATGACCGTCGCAAGCTCTTAGTAGCTATTTTATGATAGTAGCACAGTTGTAACTTTTGTGAGCAATATATACATTTAATAAAATTGCTGTTAAGTGAGAACTCACGAAACATACATACATTACTATGTTATGCCTATTTTGCGAAAAACTCTTTCACCTTTAGAGGAGTGAGTAGATCTAAACTAACCTTACTTTACTTTACTGGCTTTTTTTAACATGACAATTGTGTGACTTTTTCCAATGAATATATGTAATTCATACTCAAAGCACATAATATATGCTCACAGACACTACTGTGTTGAGTTAAAAGTATGTCTGTACACCTTTACAGAAAAATGGTGCCAACGTACATGTACGTCGATACTCCTCGAAAGGAAACGAGGCAAGTCGCAAGCTTTAAATACACTGACAGTTTTTACTGGATGAATAAATCAATCAGGTTGTGTCTTATTCTGCAGTCTTGCATGTCAGTTTATCTAGTTAATCTTTTCTGTGATGGCAAAGTTATAATTTTTCGATATATTATATCCTTAAAATGATATTTAAGGCAAAATGAGAGTTGATGTAACAAGCATACTCAACATTATTTTTTTATGAAAATCCATTATTTAAGCACTGAATTCATATTGTAATAAATATAAAAAAATGTTTGTTTTTTTTAATTTTATAATAAATTTATATTGCAAAAATCTAGGTTTTTTTTTAACATACTTACATTTTATTGTATTACCTTGTTTATTGACATCAATATCATCTTCTTATTACCATGTGTTGTATTATGATAGCACTTATAAATAATAGTATGATCAAATTTTTATAATAATAAGAGACATTTTTATTGTAAAAATAAAATTCGAAGCGTAAAATTCTTATACATAATATTGTCCCTGTGACCAGATTAAATATTTTGTTCATTATTAAATTCTTAAAATGACTGACACTTCCTCAAAGTGATACTTGTCATTTTATCTAAAACAAGTTTTTATGTATAAAATATTTGAAATAATAGTCATTCTTCACAAACTGACCTATAAATAAATTTTCAGGTGTTACATTAGCTATCCTATGCTTGATAAGCCGTGACGGTTTGTGAGTATAAAATTTGGGCAGGCTAAAAAAAAGTTTAGCATTTTTGTGCAGAATGATAAATAAAATAATGTAGTTAAAAATTTAAGCTTTTATGTATCGGGTATAAGACGCAATAAATTCCTTGAAGTCCTTATAATTTGGCTTAAATACAACCAAGTCGGCATAGCCGATAGTACCGACTAATATTTGTATTGTCCTAAGCATTTTTTTCGTTCATTGTTCAAGTCTGAACATTCCCAAAGGATGTGATCAGCATCCTGCATTTACAATCAGGCCTATTTACTAACCGGCCAAGCTGGAAGAGCTTAACAGTGAAGTAGCCATGGCCAGTTATAAATCGACTGGACTAGAAATTAGGAGACAAAACTTCAGTTATCACCACTCGCCACTTAACGTTTTGTCTGTCAAATTTTCATGGCGGATTCTATCGCCACACTGCGTGGACAAATTCTTTGGTCCTTGGAAACATAAGGGCTTGGTCGAGGAGGAGGCAGAAAATGGATTCCACCATCTAGGTATTGACACCCATATGCAGCATTACTGTTGCGCTTCTAACTTGAATGTGAAAATCTAATGGAAGTATACCAACCAAGACCGGCAATGCATCTGTAGACAAAGATTTGTATTTTTGGTTATGGCTATCAACACACTTAAAAGGATTTTCTGAATCAAAAGCAGGTTACATCACTTGTACCATGTGCTAGCAGCGTAGCCAACAATTCACATGTATATTATAGAGCAGATTGGGTACAAAGAAATAATTTTGAAAAATAAATTTGGTTAGCAGGTAAAAGTTCAAAATATTTTTTTACCATTTATTCTTTTGAAAAATCATTTTTAGAAAATAATATATATATTTAATACATAATATATTTGCATGGTATATAATGTGTAAATACAAAACACACATATAATATTGTTATTAATGGCTTCCTTGGTCTTATTAAATAAGTAATTTGATAAAAAAAAATATAATAATAATTTCTTGGTGGGTAACTCAAAATGTCGAAGTGGGTAATTCAATTACCCGCGAGTAGTAGACTGCCGACCACTGTTATAGAGCATCGTAAGCGAGTTTAAGAGCGCTAGTTCTTAAGCCCCAATTACTGCCTGCTAAGTATAAGATATTATTAATGTTTAAAAATACGTGATTATAAATGCTTTTAGATAATTAAAATATCCCGGTATGAACATATTTTTCAATTAATTTATGGATTTTTTCTCTGAGGCATGGATGTCTGTGATGTTTGACATTCCCTCCTGTTACCTCCATCTTATCACAAAAATAGAGTGCAGCAAGACCATTGAGCTCCTTATTAGTTCATGCCTACTACTATCCTGCTGTCCCTACTCACTTTGAAACAGAAAGGGTATGCAACTGAGTAACAAATATATACCAAAATAAACTGCATTTGGAGTATTTATGCAACACACTAGTAGCGGACACGGCTTAAAAAATAAATAATCATTTTAATATTTAGACACTACACCTAAAAAAATTTCACTGTGTTCAAAGGGAAGAAAGTCATTATTCTGGCTAAAATCAAAGATGTTTAATCATAAATTCACATTTAAAATCAATGAAACAATAAATTAAAAGATTATATGAAGATTAGTCTTTTATGCTCGTTACATTTATTTTAATATCCCACGTAATATAATTAATCTGTATTTGTTTTGTTATTTTTATAATTTCATTTACTTTTGATACTGAATGTGCATTCAGTATCAAATTTCTAGAAATCAATGCTTTAGTAATAAATATTTGCAGTTTATCCTAAGTATAGTGTGTTTTTATCATTATCATTCAAATTAAATTTGACTACTCGATTTAAACTGTCAATGTCACACAGAGTTGCTGGCTATTATCCATGAATAAGCATATGACGTCTTATGAAATAGCAATTGGTTGTTAGATTAATAATGTAAATAATGACTCACATTCAGACAAGCAGTCCATTATTTTTCCTCATTGTTAAATTTCATCTAATCGAGTTCAGGTTGTTTGCGATCGCCACAATCTTTACTGAAAAGATAATGTTTATCTCCTCGGGTATCAGTGAAAGAGTTAGATAAAATGTGATTTTATTTACCTATATTGTAATTATTAAAATAATTTATACACTGTGTTCTGTTTTCATGTAGATTTTTGTGAAATTTTGACAGTCGAATAGAAACAAAACAATGACGTTTTCAATTTGGGACTATTTTTTTCTGTTTGCCTTTATTTGCGTTGTCCTGTATTTTTACGGGGTTTGGAACTATGATTTTTTTGAGAAGAGAAACATCAAGTCTGTGAAACCTTTCCCGTTTCTCGGAAATAATGGGAAACTACTTTGCAATATGGAGACTATGAATGACTTAATGAAACGATTGTACAATGCATATCCAGATCAAAGGTAAATCTTATAAATTTGATTTTTTACTGTTTCTTGCAATGCAGTAGAGTTGGATAAACATTTAGTATTATATCTCTAGGGATTATAATACCGGACGAATATATCAATACTGGTATTGCAATAATCAACACTGGTATTGCAAAAATTGATACAAAAATAGCAATAAAAACATATGGTATGTATTGGCAATCGCAATAGCGATACCGGCTACATAAATCAGCAAATAATAAGGGGAAATAATTTATTTTAAATAATATGATATTATATTAAATACGATTATTAAAAAAAAATAGCTTTACTGCAGTGCTGTATTTTGTTACTATTGGTTGAAATATATTGAAAACCGTTATAATCCATTAATACTGTTTAGATATCTCGGATTCTATGATATGAGAACTCCATCAATTTGGATCCACGATCCAGAAATAATAAAGCTTGTTACTGTGAAGGATTTTGATCATTTTACGGACCATATGAGTATCACATCAGAAAACCAAGATCCACTTTTCACTAATAATTTATTTGCCCTAAAAGGTAAACATTAACAATTAATATTTTCGATGTGTTCGATGGTCTGTGGAAGTTCATTTTTAATTTGAAAACATAGTTATTTCGCAGGTTGGGTAACAAATTGTGAAACTTGTTTCGCCTTTTTGTGAAGCATCTTCAGACAAACTACGCTCACCGTTGTTCAATTTATTTTCTTTAAGACTTACCCGTCATATAAGAAATTAATTTGTAATTAGTTTTATTCATATTTATCTTATTCCCACTTTACGTAAAGTAGAAAGGAAAAAATCCCAACCTTCATTTTGTATTTTATAAACTAAGAATCATAATCAATCTTTAGTTTGATTGTAAACAACCTTACGATATTTTGTCTGAAGATGCTTCTCAAAGAAGCAAAACCCATGTTACAATTTGTTACACAGCCTGTGGAATTAATAAGTTATCAAATTTCATTTTATTTCATCAATTAACTACAAAATTCATTGTTATTATCATTTGTTTTCTATGATGAAAAATGTTTTTAGGTCAAAAATGGCGGGATATGAGAACCACGCTAAGCCCTGCATTCACCGGATCAAAAATGAGAAATATGTTTCCATTCATTGCAGAATGCGCTGAGCAATTGGTTTCGTATGTTGATAAAGAATGCGAAGGTTCTTTGCCAAGTGGTAAGTTATTTGGATATTTTTAAAGAAAGACTGGCTTCAATTGCAATCCTTGCAGAAGTTCCTTATGAATTTCCACCACACATTACTGCAAGACGCTCTTTAGAGTTGTAGGTTGTAACAAAATTGATAACTCTGATGAAAGATAACTTTTAATGATAAAAGAATTGACTTCTTTTATGAGACTATCTTTTATTTCTGAAACTGTTTTGTTATTTTAAGAATTTATACCAAGTGTATCTAAAGTATGTAATTAATGTATTAAATACATTTATAAGTCAATGTAGGGTACAACAGAGTTGTAAGATTATTAACTATAATGTAACATGGACTCCAAATCTTTACATATATTTCATAATGGAATTTAAGGGTGGGATTTTTCATTTACTGGGCATAGAGATGGGGAGAAACTTAAACAATAACAACACTATTAAAAATATGAATTACTCTGTATTTGGCAAAGGGATAATTCCAACGGAATTAAATTTGATAGTGAGAGCTACCCAAATCGATTAAAAAATTTCTATTTATTTATTAATTAAAATATAGTTAACAAAAACTATTTCTACTATTAGTTTTGAAGAATTCTAAGATATCTTCTTCTTCTTCTGTGGTCATGTTCGCTCCCTATGTGGAGCATATGGCCGCCACGGGGCACCTCCATGTTTCCCTGTCTCCCGCCAATTGCTTTGCTTCCTCCCATGACATGCCAGCATCCCTCAGTTCCGCCGAGTACATCCTATGGATAATACCCGACGGACGTCCGGGACGCCGGAATCCCACTGGTCGAAAGAAAAGGCAGGCAGGATTGAGGCTTCACGGAGGCATCCGCAGCACGTGACCCAGCCAGTTCCAATGTCTCTCCATAACCACTGACGTGACGGGACGCTGTCTTTTACGCTCCCTTATCTCTGAATTCCTCACAAAATCAAACCACCTCACCCCCATTATCCGACGCAAGCATCTGTTCTCGAAGCTCAGTATACGGTTCTAAGATATTACATAAGTAAATCCTTTATTATTTACTTGATGGAGTATTAACAAGCGGAATAACAAAGTTACCAAATATTACATTATTTCTATATTATTCATTTGTTCAAATTTATGGCTATTTTTAGTGAATCATATATTTTTCTATATGCTTGTATGTTGGAAACTTGCCTCTATGCTTACTACCTACTTAATGAGTGACAATAAAAATAAAATACTACAATATGATTGTTAAAATAAATGTTTCAGGTGAAAATTCTTTACAGGTGGAGATGAAAGACCTCTATACAAGGTACACAAATGATGTAATAGCAACCAGTGCGTTTGGGATAAAAATCAATTCATTATCCGATAAAACAAATGAATTCTATTTAATGGGGAAAAAAATTAGTAACTTAAGTGTAGCCGGTATCGTTAAATTGATGGCATTTCTTATGTTTCCTAAGCTGATGAAGGTATGTTTTATATTCTCATTTCATCTAAATAATTTCTTCACACTTAAACAGCGGATCACACAATTCATTCGGTTTTGGAAATAGTGTTGTTGTGGCCACTGATTGTGTGAGCTAGTGACATCTTTTATTGAATGTTCGTAACAACCAAATTTTTAAGACAATCATTGAAATTTAGTCACCTTTTTTAATAAATAACTCACTTGATAATGTTAAATTTACAATCGACATGCACAGATGCATGTCACATTGGTTTAAATAAATTATCGTTTGAAACACACTTCATTAATTTGTCAAAAAATAGGCATTTTTTTATTGAATTTAGTGAATGAAGACAAAAAATCATTTAACTAAACCTTTAAGTTCCTAGCGGCGTACATTCACATTGCAAAATTCTTCTCATTTCAACCATTTGCGAAATACCAATAATATCTTACTGATATTTATTGTATGTACATCTTCAATGATACCTCAATAAATGAAATACTACGCAAATTTGTCTGGGGTAACTTGTATCTCGTTGTTCCTCAATCCTATTTTAGACGATTCGGTACTCTAGTGTTAAAGAAACTTAAATATAATGCGTTTAAATGGATGAATTTTTAAAGTGAGGTGTAGACGCTATTAATATTTTTGTCAGACACTATGAAATTTCCAAAATAGCAAGTGCCTGCAGCATAAGAATTAATATTTTATCAATATCACTTGAGAAACAGAAATATGTTGTTACTCACCAATCTGGGTTACAACATATTGCTATTTGTCGATTGTTATGATGCAATTCACAATCCTTTGACCAAAATATAATCAATAATTCCAGACCAACTAAATGATTTAGAATAGCTATCTTTCACTGAGTGTTACTATTAAAATATCAAATTATAGTGAATGTTGGTGTAAATAATTTATAATAATTATATCACTGACTATTTTTATAGTATTTGAAAATCAGCATTATGGAATCAGATGTGGCAAATTTCTTTAGAAATCTCGTGAGAAATACTATGGAAGCGAGGGAAATCAACAATATTCATAGACCCGATATGATCCACTTATTGATGCAAGCCAAAAAAGGATCGCTGGAAGATGATCATACGGTGACAGATACATCTGAAGAGCCCATAGTTAAAGTAGGCGTGCCGAAAAGAAGTAAACAATTTTTTAGCATGCTTTATTGTTTTTAAACGTTTAATGCAACATTATAAATTCAGATACCGCTACATCAATGCAACAGTTGGACAATCTGAAAATCTTAGATTCGAGATTATGTTTTGCATAACATACTGACATTCAAAATGATTTTTTACAAAATTACTGCTGAATCATTTGGAATCTGAAATAAATTTAAAGATCTCTCAGTTAAAGATGGCATGCCAAAAAGAAGTAAAGGCTTCTTTAGCAGGCATTATGTTGTTTTTATACTTTAACTCTTTGCAGTCCAAAGGTTTTCAAAAAAATTTCCACCAACTCTTAGCTATTTTTAGTGAATTTGCACATAAAAAGATATTGTTGTTAAAAATAAAAAAACAAAGTTTTTTTAAAAAGAAAATTGTGAGCTTATTACTTACAGTGATAAATTATAAAATATGTTTTATTATTTTTCTTAATTGTTAACCGCTGTATACAGAAAGTCAAAAAATTTACAAAAGTGTAACACATATAGTATAAATAACATTGATAACTTTGTTGTTATACTAGTTGACTTCGCCTCTTTATGAAGAATCTTCAGACTGAAAGACTGTTTTTCAAAGTGGCGACGCGTTTGTCACAGTTTGTAACACATCTAGTGAAAAAACAGCCCATTTAAAATGATTTTTCCCAAAGTTACCGTTGAATCCGTTGGAAATATGAGTGCATAAAATAATATTTATACAACTAACCAATATCCAGATTGGAGCGATGACGATTTGACAGCGCAAGCGTTTGTGTTTTTCCTCGCCGGTTTTGAAACGGCATCTACCCTATTGACCTTTACCGCATATGAACTAGCTGCCAACCAAGATGTTCAAGATAAACTAAGAAAAGAAGTGGATGATGTGATTGCAGATGGAGGATTGAATTACGAGAGATTGGTCAAAATGAAATATATGGATATGTTTGTTTCAGGTAAGACATCTCTGCTAGTTAACAATATGATCATTTTTAAATATTTTGAGAAAATAATATCAAAATGTTCCTTCTGAAAATGTAGTACAATTCAGGGTTGTCAGATTTATAAAATGACAGATCAAGACAGTAGCCTGATAAAAGTAAAACTTAAGTAAAAATAGAAACCTTAAATTTAATTAAGGTAAATAAATAGTATTTTTCAGACATTCTAATTTGTTTTAAAATATATTTGACTACTGTTTTTTTCTACTACGACTATTTGTCAAATACAAATGTTTAACATCGTTAATATAAAATATTATTTTGTTAATTCTTTAATTAATTTGCATATTTAAAAGTCAAATTATGTCGGTGGAAATTGTATTTCTATTTAGTCTGTATTTTCAGTAGTAATGCAGAGCTCGAAGGGTTTGGCAACTTACATTTTACAAGTAAATAAAAACCGTTTTTATCATCTTTTTGTTTTTTTAGAAACTCTAAGAATATGGCCACCTGTCCCAGCTATCGAAAGAGTCTGCGTGAAACCATACACTTTACCTCCTCCATGTAACGATTCTCAGACTGGCTTTGAGGTATACATACTCACAACAAAATTATAAACTTATAGATCTTAGAAAAAATGATTGCTATTTGTTTTAAATCTTTACTAATAATTCAGTTTATTCTTTTCAGATGAAAAAGTCTGATAAAATTTTTATACCAACTCAGGCTATCCATAGAGATCCTCGATACTTTGAAAACCCAGACAAGTTTGATCCTGAACGCTTTTTGGATGAGAGTAAAATTCAACCGTTTACTTTTTTGCCATTTGGAAGTGGACCGAGGATATGTATTGGTAAAGGGAATTTTTTTCTTCTCAATAATGATGAATTACAACGACAATGTAGAAACTTTTATCACTTTTAGCTATAATTTAGTAGACTGACGTCCAACTGAAATCATATGATGGACATGACATTAACTTGAAAAATTGATGATAAAATATTTAACTGACATCTGAAATAATTTATGATCCTCATGAAAGTTTCAACTTGAATGAAGGAGCTAAAATAACCCTTTATCTGAGATATCAATAGGTATCATAAATTTCTCCAGCAATGAAAATAATTAATTCTTAGTTAATAATACCTAATTTTATATTTATCATACAAATAAGAACCCCTACAGATTTTGTAACTATTTTCCCAATCAAGATGAGTTATCGATCTGTGTTAGATCAGATAAGTCTTAAAATACATTCTGTATAGTTCCTAGACTTGTGATGATAGTTTTCTAAACTCTTGCTTCTATATAATAAATAAACTACTGTCATATTTTCAATGGATATTAGGGGAAGCTTTGTGGAATTTCTGTTTAATGTAAAATTTAATTTAATTTAATAATTTAAGTCTACTGATTGTGTTGTGTGATACATGTGTCACTTCTTTGATTATATTACTATATGTAGAGGCAAAACCTGGGTTGTTAGAGACAAAATTTAAGGAAGTGTACAAACTTGAATGCCTCACACTTGCACTGTTTTTATTTCCAGGTTCCAGATTTGCGTTGATGGAAGTGAAAACTGCTCTCTTCTACATGATATCCAAGTTTTTGTTAGTACCGAGTCCTAAGACTAAGGATCCAACAGAATGGAAGATGAAACTGACGAGCAGTATTCCAGACGGAGGAATTTGGATCGGATTAAAAAGACGACCAGAAACACAATAAGAACAAACAGTGCTCCTTCTAAAATAAGTTTTAGTAGAATTAGAGGAAAAAGTAATTTTCCTCTTTCTGGGAAAGGCATAGAAAAGTCAGGTCATAATCTACTAGTAAGGTTGACGACCCTTGCAAACTCTGAATATTAATTTAGAAAACTTTCACACTGACAGAATTTATCGGGGCTTTTCTTAATCTACAGTGTTGCATATTGGTTTATCTAGCTGCATAGTTGTAATTTTTGTGAGCAAAACATACTTGCCTTTAAAAAAATTACTGCTTAGTGAAATGACAACACAAGAAACATGCATAAATTACTTTGTTATGCCTAATTTTTGAAAAATTCTTTAGGATTGAGGTAGGTCATAAGCCCACTCGTTAGATTGATGATTGTCACATGCTTTAAGTATTATTCCAAAAAAATTCTAGTTAATCTTTTCTGTGATGGCATAGTTATAATTTTTGTAATCAACATATTATATAACAATACTTACATATTTTGTCGTTTGCAAAGATTTCTTGAAGATCATTTAAAAATCCTTTATTTTAGCCATCAATTACTATGTCATGTGAAAAATGTTACAACTATTAAAAAAGGTTTATTTTTTTAATTTTTTTAATAAATTATGTTGCGAAAATCAAGCTTTTTATTTCTAACATATACACAATAGATCAAAAATTAAAAATCAAACATGTTATTAGTTTTGATTTAATTATTTCGAAATATAGTTAACAAGATAAAATTTTTGGTAAAGCTTATAAAAAATAGTTTGATTAAAATTGTTCAACAATAAGAGACATATTTATTGTAAAAATACAATCCCAAATGTAAAATTCTTATACATAATATCGTCCGAGAGACCAGATAAAAGATTTTGTTATTAAATTCTTTTAATGACGGACATTTGGAATAATAGTGATCATTCTTCACAAACTGACCTATAAATAAATGTTCAGGCATTTTACAGTAGCTATCCTAAGCATATCAAGTGTTATATAGCAATTTTTAAAATAAACTTCAGTAATATGTACTCTTTTATTCTGGTTTTTGAGTCTATCGTTTTATTTCTTATGATAAAATATCAATTTGTTGGCTATTCTGTTTTATTTAGTTATATAAATATTGTACTCTCTTTTTACGCATTTTTATTACACGATTTTGAAATAGCACTGTCTTACATTCCTATTACAAATTACACTATTGACAAATTTATATGATTTTTAGAAAGTACCAACCTTCAAATAATACTTGTCAAAATTTCATAACAATTGAGGTTTAGTTCACAAGTTACAGTACAGTGGTTTTAATAATGCTACTTTTGTAATTTTCAAAACAATGGAAAAATCATAATTTCGTGTGTTGATAAAGCATTGCTTTTTAAAGAGAAAAAATACCGTTCAAGCAAAGAAATGGCTTGACAAGTGTTATTTGGACTCTATTCTATCGAGATAAATGGTAAAGAAGTGGTTTACTGATTCCTGTACGCTCTGGTCACCTGAATTCGGCAGTTGTTCCAGAAAACATAAAAAAGTTCACAATATAGTTTTGACCAATCTTAAATTGAAAATACGTGACATAACTGACACCTTATAGATATCAAAAGACAGTTCATTCATCATTTTTCATCAACATCGAGGAGATAAATAAGTCGAATATTTTAAACATAAAAGTCTTCGCGGACCGGTAATAAACTCTCGCAGACCGGTGCCGGTCCGCGGACCATAGGACACAGTGAAGAACATAGTGAAGAACACTGATATACACAATAGTCTTCATATCTGCATCATCAGTTGGCGAGTATAAAAAAGTTGAAGAAAGATGGTTTACTGGGTGTTAAAAATGATGTTTAAAATTTTTAATAATCTATCAAATCCACAAAAAAGAGATTTTTTCCACATGTGAAAGGTTTTCTCCAGTTGCATCATTTAATTAAATCTCAATAATTCGATGCCTTAAAGTATACAACACTATCTATAAAAGTAGGAGAGCCAAAAAACATTTTTTATTCATTTGTAACTTTACAAAGCAGACGTTTATTTGAAACCAAATGCTCATATGTTTATAATTAATTATGTATTGAACATTTCTATTGCTTTTGGTGATGCTAAAATTAAACAAGAAAAACTTTATGTAGTCAACGTTTAACTGTAGTGGTGATTTATTTAGAAACTAGCAAATATTGACATCATTTTGTTTGACTATCAACCAAGAATGAAAAATAACATTATCAACAAAAACAAAAAAAATACCTTTTTGTTGATAACGTTGTTGAACCGTAAACCCTCAAATTGTTATCAAAACGTAACCACTCAGTAAACAGAATAAAAAAAATAAGAGTCTATATGTGGCATTTAATTATCACAAACAGTGGCTTTTAAAATTACGTTATGACATATCTGCGTAACTTATTTTGGGCCTATAGATGAGTATGTAAATTAAATATATAAATGAGTATTGAATTAGTGAGTCAAAAATTCAAAATTGCCTCTTAGGACTTTGGAAAACAGCAAATCGCACCGTGTGTAAAACCATGGTAAGCGCAAACAACAGAGTTTGGCGTTTAAAGCTTTCATTTTGCTCGGTTGTCATTGTGTAGGCATTTTTAATCTGGTTTGACTGTGAGGCACGGGTTCTATAGTAAAACCTAATTATGTGCAGATAAAATTGTTTTAGACTAGCAAGTAAACTAAAATAATTAATAATTTTCTGCCTTTTACAGTGAAAAATACCATGGTTCTTTCAATTGTGGTGCGATATAATTAAAAGTAAAATTTTTGGTTATTCCTATGTAAATATAGCACGTAAAAATTATAAAACTCTTTGAAACAGTGTTTCTCAATCAATTTGCAGTCATTGCCCCCTTTACCCACAGTAAAATTATTTTACAACCCGCTAAGTAGAAAATGAAAAATCTAAATTACACTATTGGATATATTATTCCATGCCATGAATTAATATATTTTTTTAACTGTTTATTAAAATGCTTTAAATGCTGGAGAGCACAGTGCATGATACACAAGCACAAAGAAATGAGCTCGCCTGTGTTACAAGGGCTTAATGATGCATTAACCCACTAAGATTTCTCTGCACAACCCTACATATATTTAAAATACGTTATAAAAATAAGCCCAGATTTTTAAAATGCCTATGCATTTATGCACCTGTTAAGAAACACTAATTTAAAAGGTAAAATATTTTTTTGGTGTCAAGGTGCTTTCTTTGATATAGCTTCATTATGGCAATGTATACATTTCAGTTTAACGAACAGTCCTTAATCAGCGGAAGCTCTTTCCGTTGAACAGCATCAGTGAGGCTTTTGGCATAAAGATCCAGACGCTGAGTCATTCTGAATCCCCATTTATCTTTAACTTGACGGCAGAGGTTCAAATCAACTTCCGCTATCAACAAGCCGTCGGTAACCCTTGACAAGCCCTGAAAATAAATAAACAGATGTAAAATATTGTTTCCTATGAATAACAATAATTATATGCAGCATTGCTATGAATAGAACTGAGGGTTTTGTTTGACGCAAAAGCAGATGGAAGATTTATTTCAGCACTGTGAAATTAATTACAACTAACCGGTGTTCGACTGCCATCTGGAGCTGCAACGTAAGACGATCCATAGAAATGGCCGAAGCTTTTGTGAGCAGCCTTCCCATCACCGGACGTGAACTCGTTCGGAAAATCCTCGCTTCCGACACGGTTTATGGCAACTGTAAAATAGCTATTTGCTATGGCGGCATTTCTCGCTTCTATTCCCCACAGTGGTTCACTCAGTGCACCTACCTAACAAACATCAATTAGGAGTCATGAAAAATTCTGCTTCACGAGGATTGTGCACTATTGGAGTGCGCCAAAGAGCCAAAGATGAAATTGAGTAAGTGTAATCTGTTAAGAAATGTTTATACTAAACAAACGATCAAACAAAATTTAAATTTTATTGCATTTTGGTAGGCGACGTTAACAACTTGTCATAAGAGCATTTTTTCAATCATAAACTATCGTTTTGAAATCAATTTGAATTTAGCCCTTGAACATAAATCCATAAATTGGTTGAAAAAATAATTTATAAAACTGTCCGTACTGAGAATCGAACCTGTGAATAATGCGACTGAAGCCAACAACATTGACCGCAAGACTACTGGCTAAGTGAAAGAATATTTACTATTATTAATACTAGTAAGGAACAGTGTTCTTTGTGATCCAGTTACGATACCTATTTCAGTTTATTTTGCAAATCAGTTTGTTGAAACCTTATCGCTGTGCAAACATAAAATAAATCATAAACAATTTACATCTTCTATGTTTATTTTTATAAAAAAACAACATTATCAATGAGTAAAAAATTCTTTCTTTATTTGCATAAACTCTATATAAATACTGTGACTAAAAAGTTGTATAACGCCAGGACGGTTACATCATAGAGGCAGTGGCGTGGCTAGAGGGGATTTTATGCAAATGTCAGAAGGCAGAATTTGTTATATTGAGTATATAGAAATTTGGACCCCTCTTTTCGCTGAACCCTCACGCATTGCATGCCTCTGCTATAAGGTGGGTATGCCGCTGCATATAGGTGACAAAAGACCTAACTGCACAACCAGCATTATCTTTACTTTTTAGTTATGTGAATACTTAAGTTTTATTTTTATATTAATTATTTTGAAATGGCAAAACTGTCTAAGCTAGTCTTGTATTTGAGTAATCAGGTCAATGGTATTTGGTTTTTGTTTTACTCTGCTGTACGGTTGATAGTCTAAATCTCCAAATTTAACATGGTGGAATTAGAGATTTATAAAGTATATAACTTATATAATACTGAATAAGGTTTCATTTAAATTATTATCTACAAAACTCACAGTCGCCGATGGGTTGAAGACGATCTCTGCTCCGTTGATTCCAAACATCATCCAATTCTGCGGGTGATGTCTTCCGTAGCAGATATTAACAGCAATGTTGCCGTATTTGGTGGCAAACACGGGGTGTCCAGTGTTACCTTCCATGTAATACGTGGACTCATTGAAGTCCCCCACTCTCGGAATATGATTCTTGCGGTGTTTTCCGATCACGTTGCCGGTATGACTGATGACCACGGCCGTATTCCAAATGGTTTCCCCATGGTGGCTGTCTCGTTCTAATATCGATGATATGATAACCATATCATATTTTTTACAATACTGCGAATAAATATAGAGTAATTGAGTCGTCAAAAAGTGAAGTGAGCAAAGTTGAAAAAAAGGTTAAACTTTTCAATTGAACATTTAAGTACAATCACATCTTTACTTAATGATTTAGTGGATTGTATATTTTTTATTTCAGAATTTAATTTAGTGAATAAAAAGAAATTTTCAAAATATTTTTAGAAAGCAGCCTCAAATCTGCGTTGGTACAACATACACAATATCGTTCCAAAGTAATATAAAACTAAAAATTCTTTTAAAATGTATATTGTTTTACAAAATGTTATTTAAGTTTCATTTTTAACTATTTTGGATTGAGCCGTGTTTGCAAGTAATAGTCTCCATTATGCTTTGATTAAAACTTCTATTAGCCATTTATCATTCCTTTCCCATCCGTTGATTTTATATGGCAGTATACAGCAGTGTAGCACATACATTGTCCATGGCACTAAACTCATGGAAGTGATGTTGTTAATCCACCAAGTTTGGATGTAATTGAGCAATAAAATCCATTCATGATTGGCATTGTGTATAGATAATTTTCATAATATATTTCATCTGCATCAGTTAAGAATTTTAACACTGCGTTTTGAACAACTGAAATATAGTGATGTTTTAAATTTATGATCGTGAATCGTATTATGCTTAACGGGGCAATACATAAAGATTTTGTTTCCGACTATGTAGCGAGTGTGCAGGGATTAAATATATATAAATACTAGTAATGCTGTGACTGAAATTTATATGATTAATATGGAAAAACTTTCACATCCAAGGTTAACAGAATTTAAGCTATTTAATTTAGCTTCATAGCATAATTAGTTTTCATAATTTAAATAAGAAAAACAGTCAGTCAAAAAATTTACAAAGTACTACTTTTTTTTTGATACATTATAGAGACGAGTGACGTAGCATTTGTACTAAAAAAACTGTTGATTTATCAACAAGCGGGCGTTTTTTAGTGATAGCGCAAAAATATATTACATTCTTAAAATCAACACAACTTCTAAACCAAACAATATTTTCGGCTGAAATTTTCAAAAAAATCATATGTGACATTTAATCATTAAAAATAAAATAAATCATTTTGAATAGATCATAATTTCACTACTTTTCTAAGCTGAATATAAAAACTTATTATTAATTTAGTAGATAGCACTCCACTTCTTATCAATATGAAATATTCAAAATATTCTGTGTAAAAAATAACATTAATCCATACCATACAATTATATAAATAATTATAGTATAAAATCCTCACTCCTACAAATTCACAATTACTGGAAGTGTGAAATCTGATAACCTAAATATTCGAGAAGCATGTGTCGCCTTTTTAAAAAAAATACTATGTGTGAACGAACATTCAGGGCATAATAAATTATGAGGTTTATTGCTTGTTGTCAAAAAGGGTCACTTGCCACAGCAGTTATTTTGAAGAAACCATTAAATTATGAGTCAATATACCAACAAAACCAACTATGCGATAAACGTATTTTTACGTTTCTCGCCTATAATGTGTTAACATGTTTAAAATATTTTCATCATCGATTTCATTGCAAATGGTATGAGTAAAACTGGTTGAAAAATTATGAAATAAAGTGATTATTTACTTCGCTTAATAACTTAGTTGTTGGACCATCCTCAGCTGATTCAGCAAATTCACACCAGGGCTGTTTTTCTCGAGTGCAAAATGCAAAGGGCATGGCTGTAACAAATAACATTCATACTGTTATACGTAATAAAAAAGTTAAGCACTGATTTGTTTACACTCACCACTAAAGCAAGCAGTCCGTGTTATACCAAAACCATATAGAAATATTTACAATTTAATAAAAATAATGCTACATACTCCACGCCTCCTGCAAGCACAATATATTGACTCCTTCATTTCCAGCAATATCAATAATGGCTCCGATCTTATCATAAATGGCTTGCCTCTGCGCAACCACACCGTCAGTTGTCGGTAGTACAATCTTGTGCTGGATAGCTCCTATACTGACAATACGTGGTTTGCGAGTGTCTTCGATGGCGGCTTGGAAAGAATACCCAGATATTTCTGTACTTTTAGAGATGGCAAACGATTCTGTCTCATGTCTTAGCTTCAGTTTATGACTATAAAAAAGAAAATTATAATTTCAGCAATTACAGTAGAATCGTGATTCATCATTTCTTGAAATGCCGTGAAAAAAAACTGATGAACGCAGGGAAATTTTGGAACTATAGGTTGCGGTCTGAACCTCTGTAATGTGTCTGAATGTCGTAACATCTTACACTGGCTAACTTTTATACCGGCATGATAGTAGTTTTTATACTGTGGAGTAGAGTTAAAAATAATATGATCCTCAGCTGCGTGAACATAGAAAAAAGCAGTTGGTAAAGATAAATCTTTTGTAATGTGCAATTCCATCTGTAAGTTTATTTGACTGGTTTAATAATTTCAGGTTGCTCTGCTGTTATCTAAAAGAGTGTTTTTATGTTTTCAATTTACTTGCATTGAAAAACGTGAATATTTACGAGCAACTTTGATTTTTAATGCTATACAAGATAAGGCTGTGGTTAATTTTTCTCTATCAATAACTTTTAATTTTATATTCTTGCATAAACAGATGACAATTGATGTTTTCTTTTTTTTATATGTATATATATGTATATGTGGATGGTTTTGTTAATGTTATTTACCATATATTTTATATATATATATCAACAAAAAAAATATTTACGCAAGTATTTGTAAAAACGATTTTTTTTACAATGTTCGATAACAATTTATATGACCTCATTATGTATCTACAAACATAGATCATCATACATACATCAAACATATATCATCAAGCTTGGAATCTGAATTTCCTGTTCTCGTAGTTTAAATGTGAATCAGTTAGCCGCGAAAATAACTTTTATTTTTAATATTTTATATTTGAAAAAAGACATTCTGATACATATGTGAAAGTAAATATATATATTTTTAAATTATTGAAAGATAATACTTGGGTGGGCATCTTAAAAATGCACCAAAGTGCCTGCAAGCCACTGGTTGCCGACCTCTTCTTTGTGGTATCACAGAAACTTTTGAACAACATTGATTGCCTGCCAGTATAAACCAGAACTAATAGAATCTGTCACTTTAAATTGAAACCATTTATGAGCAAACATGCATTTAACTAGTTTTGGTTGCAGACTCTTATTATTTCATTTCCTTTCGTTGTTTGCAGGACTGTGGAGTCGTGTAAAAAAAAGACGACTTCGATTCCGAGGATTTTAAAAAAAAAAATCATTTTAACTTGTATATATGTATTCCATCAGATCATCTTTAATCAGCCAAGCATGAAATGTCAACACTTTGGTCTTATTTTGTTTGAATACACATCATTAAAAATATTTTTCAAAAAAAATCGAGTCGTTCATTTTTCACGACTACGACTCCGATTGCACAGCCCTGGTTGTTTGTTTCAATTATTTTAGAATAATATCATAAATTATCTACCAATATTTCCATAACATACCTTTGCCATATCTGTCAAAAAGACATGAAAAACTTCGATTGGAAAATAAGAGAAATAGCTTATGTTTAATATTAGATTCATTCACATTTTACATATCCAAGTATATTCGGTGAACTTACTCATCTGATCTTCCATATAAAATACGCTTTAGTTCATTTTTATCATCACCTGACAGTTTACTATTAATTATACTTTCAATTGAAGATAATTCACTGACTGCCGACATTTTTAAGTATCAAATCAGTTGCTGTAGCCGGTTAATAAAATAAACCGTCCGCCAGCTATCTCACTAGTTGATAAACTGATTTTAACATGTTTGCCAAGACGTGATGCAGCGTATTTTCTTGTGGCGTAAATAGAAGATAAGATAGTAAATCAATAGGTACGTATTTATAGGACGATATAACGCCAGTAATACGTAGCGAATATGAGAAAACAAAACTATTTTAATCCATTCTATAATAATACGATGTATTTTTGGTAAATATCTTAACACGCTATTGTATCGCAATTAAATTTCCCACGGAACTTTAATGTTATTAGTGGCATGTTAACGTTGTAAAGAATACTTACTGTGAATTCTATTTTCTTGACATACTCAATAAAATTATCTGTCATCGAGTTAAACAAATCTACAATATTAAATGTTAAATAAAACAATCGACAACTGTCAACTCAAAACTTCAAATAAAATTGAAAATCAAAAACGGCGGCAAACAGTGTTGCTAGTGTGTTTTGGATTGGCGTTGAAATTTAACAAACGTTTAATTATTTTACGTCATGAATTGTGATACTTTGAATTGAACTAAATCATGAATAAAATACGAAGATCATTCATTAAAAGCAACATATTTTTGGAAATGATTCAAATGTCAGTACCGTTTTTTTCGAAATATGTACTAATAATTATTGTAGGGGCTGTCTATTCATACATTTTTTTTTAGAGATTTCTATAAAGAATTTTTTATTTCCTTTATTATTATACATATTTTAGAAATCTTCTTAAACGAATCAGAAATTAAAATACAACAGGTTCTATCAAAGTTCAAAAATTTACTTTTTAAAATGTAGAATTTGTTTTAGTTAATATTAAACAACATACATACCTATTCAATATTCAGACTGAAAAACTCATAATTTTTGTCACCATTCTGGGTAAACAAAAAAGTCTGTACGTAATTTGTGTTAAATAATAAAAACTATCCATTTTTATAAAAAACATGGAAAAGCTTTTTGTTGCATACTTACCAATAAAAAATTATCTACCTACCGTATAAAATGAAAATAAAATAGCAAATCAATGTTAATTGTGTTGAAAATATTCTAATAAATATTGTGTTAATTTTGTTGTAATATACACAGTTAACAGTTAAAAAGATAAGTGCATAAATTAAATAAAATTCTGGATCACTATCTAAAAACTATAATGATCATAAAAAATTGTGGCTACCGCAAATGTGATGAAAAATAAAATGTTTTAACTGTTTTCGATATGTCAACACGATAGATAGGAAATAAAGTAAATAATAGTCACATAAAAAAAGCTTAGTGGTCAATGCCTGTTCTTTCATTGTGGCAGCTATTGGTTTCAATCACTTTGTGATTTTTTGTGTGACGGCACAGATGTTTATTGTGTTTATAATTCCTACCCACCAAACCATCTAAAAAAATGAATTGTAGCTAAAGTGAATAGCTGAGTATTTTTGTTTTGTCTTAATTAGGTATAATATTATTACATTTTTGAAAAAGTGTGTAGCTGAGGTACTGAATAACAAGCAGTTCCTGTAAAAAATTCAGTTCCTGTTGAGATACCCTTCTTAAAAGTTGATATTTTCCATAATAAAAGTGGATAGAGTCCAAGATTGTTTTTGATCGTATCCTATCTATCCTTACATCTTATATTATAGATTTATGATTCTCAAAAAATGCTGATTTTGGTTTGTTGTTGGTTCATTTTGTACTAGCATTTAATATTTTGTTTACATCTTGTGTATATTTTTCCAACGATTTTGATATTTTTATCTGTTTGAGTTTACCACTTACTTATTTTCATCCTTAGACTTATATTGTGCTTAACTATGATAGGTATCACTTAACGCATATTCATTTTTTCTTATAACTTTGTATTTATTCATTGTTTTTAAACGACATTAAATGTAGAATGTGTAAAAAAATCTAGGCATCGAACTACATTCATAACTAATTTTCGACAAAAACGTCACATATGAGAAATTACTTAAATGTGCAGCGACGATAAGATTAACTACACAAATTGTCCCTAACAAAGTGTTTATAAAAGTCTTGACAAAAGGTTCATTTAGTAAAAAAATAGTCTTACATAGAATGGTTTTTATTTTATTTGCACTAGCTAAATATTAAAGTTTCACATAATGTTAAAATATATTTACAGCATTATCTAAGCTACATTAACATAATATACCAACAATATAAGAAGCATTTAATAATAATGTTCGACATCATCACGTCTTATTCCTTGGTCGTAAACCAATCCAAAATCCATTTTCAGCTGTCATTGAGACTCCTCCGACAGCTAGTTTTAATGGTATTTGAGTTTTGTCACCTGGCACAAAATCAAAATTCAGAAGAAAATAAAAGATGACAGCTTTAACTTCCATTAGGGCAAAGCGGGATCCTAAAATGCATAAAAACAACTCAATTTATTCTGTCATTTCAAAGTAAAATAATCATTATTTAACATCAATTGTTTTCAAGGAAATATTGCTCATCAACCTATAAGCAACGTTTTTGGTACAGTTGCTGATGAGAATACTCCCTTACCTTGTTACTATTTTTTTTATAACTCTAAGCAGTAATGTTTTTTTAAGAGAATGATTCAATTTTAATAACTTTAACATAACCACAACCAACTTTTTCCCAACGTCCCCTCCTCTGCAAGTAAAAACGATATTTCGTATTAATACTATTGTTTATATTAATAATATATTTCTTACAGTGAATTTCGTCATGTAAATAAATTTATGAAATACAAATAGGAAAAATTATATGGTTAACATTTTTGTATTTTATTGTCAGTAATATGAATATTCAATTCATTTTATCATTTTATTATTCGATACAGAATAATTAAGATACACGGACACAATGAATGCAAACATTTCACAAGTATTGATTGAGATGGCTAATATCGTCGTAATAATTTATGTGATCCTCAACGCCCCCCAAATGCTAAATAAAAATAAACACCCACAGGCCCCTGTTTGGAAACATTGGAGTAGGTGAGAAATAATATTACCTATACAGTTTCTTGGTCCTATGCCGAATGGCAGGTACGCGTATTGGTTGATGGATGACTTATTTTCATCAGAAAATCTTTCAGGGTCAAATTTCTCTGGGTTAGGAAAGTATTGAGGGTCATGATGTATGGCTCTTATTGGTATCCAAACTCCGTCCTTGACATTTAACTGAAAACATTTTTATAAGACATTTTATAAAAAAAAAGTTATTGACAGTTACAGTACAAGTTTGCCCTAACGCCAGATAAACTTTTTTTTGATTTTTATTCAATTAAAATAAACTCTAAGATTGTTACTAGAGATTTATTCGAGAAGAAAAGACATTACAAAAATTATATTGATAATTGAATAATCAACAAAATATGTTATTAGACCTCTCCAGGAATTGTACCTGGAACTATTGATCACTAATTGGAGGACACTAAGAGGCTAATATATTTTATTTTTAATAAATATTATTCTCATAAAATTCACAAAAACAGTACCTACTGTCAACGCGGGTAACTTTGGCCCAGCTCTGAAGATTATTGTATTTTTATAAATCGCCGTGGTGTGTGGTATTATTTGATAAAGATCAGTGTTTTAAGATTCATTTCAAAAAACGTTTTTGGACATATTTCTATGTTCAATATATAAATACAAATAAAACAGTGTGGGCTAAAGTTTGCAGCCCATATCGGGTAACTTTGGCTCATGCCATAAATATTCACAATAATTACTATAATCTGAAGAATTTTAAGGTTTTCGCAGCTTTTTTTATTCATGATTTCCTATATTTTGTACATAATCGTAGGTTAAAAAAGTAGGCATACAAATTAAAAATATTGCCGACCTAAGTTTTTAAAATATGGTAAGACACCCAACTGACAGCTGACATTTTTTTATTATTATATTGTATTAATTATTACTTTATTGTGATTATTTTTTACCTCCAAAGGGCTACACAATACCGTTGCTTAGCTAAAAAATATACAGGTGGCAATGGTATGACCATAACATTATAACGGCATAATTTGAAACCTTTTTTCTTGTAGTGGGCCAATGTTAGACCGATGGTCAAAGTTACTCGCATTGACTATATACGTTTTGATAAAATGAGTGTTATTAAAAAATAAGTAAATATACACATAATTATAGAGTACCCATTTAAATATGGGTTACACCAAAATTGTTTGTTTTAAAATCCTGCTGAAGCCATTTTCTTATCATAAATTAAGAAACGAGTCAAAAAAGATTATATTTATTATATATATTATTATAACCTGATAAGGTACTCCTGAATCTGTTGGAGGAGGAAGTTTATAAGGTTTGATACATGAACGATCAGTTGCTACCGCTGGAGGCCAAAATCTTAATGTCTCTGCAATAATCAAAACACTTTCAAAGGGCCAAGAAAATAAAGTATCAAAGTAATCTTTCTATGTTGGCTGGGTTATAATAAAATAATACAGAATACAGCAAAGAGATACAACAAATGCTCGAATGAGTGAGTGCATTGCCATCAAAATTATAATCTTGAACGATATGAAGATTATTAACTCTTGGTTTGTGTGGTGGTTTATGTAGTTTTATAATCAATTACAGTGTTTAACCTTATAAAAAAATAACAAAATGCATACAGTTCTCAGTTTCATTTATAATGAGTAGATTTCCTCGGGAGCCGGTAAATTGCTCGAATGGAAATTGCTCGAATTACAAATTATTCGAATTGCTTGGTTATTTAAACGATTTTTCACGACTTTTTCTACGTATTTCATTTTTATCTTGTGCGACACTTGTTTAGAGAGTGAAATATAAAAATAATTCTCGTCAGTATTTATTTTAACCGTGTTCGCTCCAAATGCGGAACATATGATCTTTTAATGGAGTTTATCTCAACAGAAGTGTTTCTACGAGAACTGCTTATTAATTAGTTACTCAAACTGTTTCTATATATTTCCAGAACACATATAAGACTAGGGCTAAGACAGAACAAACGGACAGAACAAACGGAAACAAATTGATTATCTTGTTATTCGAGCAATTTCCATTCGAGCAATTTACCGGGAACCGATTTCCTCTTAGCACGCTGAGTCCCAAATCCGTGTTTACAGGTGATATGCTAGTAAATCAATGGGTCCCGAAACCGTGTTTTCACATACCGCGCTATACTTTCAAATAGAGCCGTAATTGTGGTATTTAACAATTTTCACCAGAAGAAGACCACATGATGTTGTACAACCAGAAGATTGATTAATTAATCGTGATTTTTGTTTCAGTTTCGAACTGTTCTGTTGCTCGAATATTACTAACAGTTTATCGAGACACAATGTCACATTTGCACAACCACAAAGCAAATATTGTTCTCAAACTCTCGGTTTGACACTCTTATTCAAAAGTTTATTTAATATAATACTTTAGTAAAGTGGTGATAATTGCACCCGAAAATTAAAATTAAGTGGTTTACCTGACACTACCATATCTAAGTATTTCATTTTTTGTATTTCACTGTAAGTCAGCTTGTCTGTAATATTTTCATTTGTCATGTCAATTTCTTCTTGAAGTCTTTTTTGAATATCCGGATTCGCAACCATTTCGTGTGAGAAAAAACAAAGGAATGTCGATGATGTATCAAATCCGGCAATGAAGAAAAGTAAAGCCCGAGCAGTCAGGTCGTCATCGGCCCACACTATGAAGAAATAAATAGTTTTATTTATTGATTTGGCATTTACTTGGTAGAACTCCATTTTAATAGGGTAAAAACATCAACGTATTTCAGTTTTACAGTTTTTTATATTTCATGCGTTGATAGCTATTTCGGCTTTCGCCATCGTCAGAACTATGCTTAAACGTAAATTTGCTCAGCTATATATACTGGCTAAGAAAAGATACACAATGCATCATATTATTCACTCTAACATACTAATTCAAATTATAATAGATAGTTTTTATATATTTATTTGTTTGCGATACCTTAAAATTCTCTCTAAAAACTATCTATCCTAAAAACGGGCATTGTGAGAGTGATTAGCTAACCACTATTCCTGTCCTAGACCTATCCTTCCATACTCTCGTTGAAAAAAAACGATTGAGCAACTGAATAACAAGCATATTTGATTTCAAAAGTAGTGTCTTTTTTGTTTAAATTTGATTAATAAAAAATATTATCATTTGAAAGTTTATAAATACGTTTTTTACTAAAAAGTGTATTTAATAAAACAAAATAAATAACACTCATCCTATTTTTTTACATAAAAAAATTCATTTAATTTCTATTTTGTTTCGGTATATTAGGGTTTTTCCAATTAAAAAAATTATATTTGAATAGTTCTATTGGAGTGCGCACCAAACCTGGAATGAGTGAGTGGGGGTTTTCAAACTTAAAGAGAACATTGATTGTTACTAACCTCTTTTATGGGTTTCGTGACCGAGCTTTGATTCTTCCACAGTAGCAAAACCAACGTCTTCATTAACATTATTCGTTTCATGTTTTAACGATCCCTTTTTAGCTTCCATCAAGAGATTGATCATGTCTTGTCTTAAGTACCCTGTCTGTTCTCTCTCCTTCATTTGACCTTGTATCTGGTTTCTGAAGAACTGCGAAACTTTTTTATCCATGAAATGTATTCCCAGAAGCTATAAAAGAAATGTAAAAGTGAAGATATTTTTGTAGCAGTAAATAATACATCTTTGCTGTAAAATTGAAAAAATGAGGTAATTAAAGAGCTCACCCTTGTAAGTTTTGGAGCCAGGGCAACAAGCATAAACTTGAGTAATTGAAATGCACTGAAGTTGGTGACCTTCTTACCCATATTGTAAAACTCATTTGTTCTGTCTTCCAACGAGTTGACCTTAATCCCAAAGGCGCATGTTGCGATGACATCATTAGCATATCTTGTGAATGTATCTTTCATTTCTACTTCAACAAAACCTTTTTCTAGAAAATAAAATTAAACATGAAATACTGTTTTTTGTAAAAATAAAACAGCTTTTTTGTATTAGTTTCTAAAAATGTATAATTTATAATGCTCAGAACTGGATTTGGTCATTGGAGCATTTTGAACAGCGATTAAAATTAAAATAGTTCAGAGTTATACATATATATAATATTACAAATGACTAATGAAAAAGGTATACAAAAAAATTGCTGTGAGACTAAAAAGTATTTAAACATGCCGGCAATCAAGATTATCTGTATTAATTGGATTATATGCATAAGCAAAGTAAAAAGCAATATCCAGTTATCTGGTAGAAACTTTTGGTTTGGGTCGTCAAATTCCTTGTGAATCCTCATAGTACCGAATCAGTAAACAGTCACACTGGATAGGTACAGCGTTTCGATGGAATATAAAGTCTATCCTGGCTTGTCTATTTATGATATACACTTGTTAGATATCTAGAGTGTTATTTCCGAGCCAAGAAGTTGTTTTAAATAAGGGTGTACTATATTACTTACTACTATAGTTATATATAAATTCAATTTACCATGATGAGTAGGTTCTCTTAGTTGCTTTTTATAGTGTTCTGTAATATCTTCGGCACATTCAACAACTAGACTAAACATCATCTTCATTTTGGATCCTGTAAATGCTGGACTCAGAGTCGATCTCATATCTCGCCACTCTTGCCCTGAAGTTCATTAGCCAATTGTTCAATTAGGAATAGAAAATAAAAAAGTTTACATAAAGTATTACAGCAATAACGGAAGGGAAGAAAATGAGAGAATCAAATTCTGGAACAAGATTTTGGTTTCATAAAGATAGCCAATGGGAGGAGGGCGGAGGATAGAGCAAAAGAGTAGCTGCCATGGGACTAACTTTTGAAAAAAAAAAATTTAAGCTATGCCTGTTAGTTCACTATCAGGGTTATCCTCATGTCAAAAGAATCTTATTACGTAGTACTTTGGATAATATGAAATATTATTGTGTTAACAGATAGATCCTTATGCTAATAAGAATAGCTTCGCAAAATGAGAATGATCATTCAGTTTACAGAAAATGATCAGAAGTGAATAAATTTCAACTTAATGTAAATGTAAATATCATAGTAATTTCCAGGTCACTCATACTAAATATCTCCGTTTTCCAATAATTTTAAACCTGTAAACAGGTAAAAAATAGAACAATTGTCGTCAACAGCTACATTAGATTATTCTATGAATTAAATACAGGAAATAAAAAAGACACTGAGTACAAAAAAAAATGAAAAAAATGACATTAATATCTTAAAAATTAGTACCTGGTGTATAAGTTTGACTTGAAAATAATAAGTAAAAGTAAATAAAAGGCTTAGAGAAAAATAAATATTTATTAAAACTGGAATAACTGTTATTTGTGACTGATTTAATTATATTCTTGCAATGATAACTGTAAAGAAATAGTAGGTATCGTTAATATCGGACTTAAACGTTTGCATTACAGTAATTTCTCGAAATTCAAGAATCAGAGGATAGATTTTTTATGGGATTGTGAATAGGTGAGATTTTTTGCATTCATTAAGATTCATGTCACCACCCGCCATTGCTCTGAACACACTACTGGCTGGTTGCATCGGTTGCATTGGGACTTTGTTCAACTCACAACTCAAATGCCTTCTATGAAGAATGTTAGGAAGGCCTCCAGTTGACATTGTAAAAATAATTTAAGAAGTTGAAAATCCGGTGAAAAGTGTGTTGAAATAGTAAACAAGTGAGAGTAGGATCATTCATTTTCAATTAAATTGTTACTAATAAGAATGAAAAATGCGAGTTTATTGTAATCATCAGTGGCGGTTCTAGGTACTGGGCTAGGTGGGCTTAGCTCGACCTGCATTTTTCACCCAAAATGTGTAGAAAAAAAACTTATGATGAAACTAGATGGCTGAATAAAAATGAACAGCAATTCGGCTGCTGAACAAAATAAATACATTTATAAGCATAACTAACCTTTCCCAAATCAATACAATATCTTTGTTTTGATTTTCCTTTGTCAATATAAGACAATGCTATGTCTACCTACAATAATACTCTCGATTGTGTTTTGTATTACAATTTTAAACCGAGCCTGCATAAAAAAAAGCAAGAACCCTATACATACTTCATACAGAACAGGCAACGTGACATCAGTCTGACAACACCTACGTATTAATAATAATAACAAAGGCTCGGGCTAACTATAATATAGCCCGAGTACTTTGTTTACACTGGGGCGCAATCAAGCACGATTAGATTTTTTTTGTATTTTATTCACATTGGCCAACGGAAACGTCATCTAAACGTACACGACTGCGCTTCAAAGTTTCAGGCTTCTGTCAGACGTCAGGGGCTACATTAGATTAGCCCATACATACAAACACAAATACCAATCTCGTTGTGTTGTATGATAGTTGATGACAGTTCCTCCGTACGGCTTTTTGTACATGTTAGTTCACTTTGAAGGAGACGAATTTGAGGTCCAAATTTTACTATTCTATTATTTCTTACATACATTAGCTTTGATTTTATTATACAATAATTTATGCTTTGCAGTAGTGTCATAGTATTTGTTAATTTGCTTGTAGATTAATGTATAAGGTGAAGTGGAAACATACACAATTTCGTCAATAGTATACAATGCTAAACTTTTCTCTAGCCCACTCAAGATTTTAGTTCACGAACCACCAATGGTAATCATCAAATGAAAAAGGGTGTGGTTTTAAGGAGCTTGAACAAATTTTTATCATGTGATACCGTTATTCGCGAGCAGCGAATATACCTATTGATGGAACCGATGTGATGTATTTTTTATGTTTTGAGAATTTTTTCATTCATCATTTTGTTTTGCCATTCCTCAGCTTTTCTTACCTTTCAAGCCAAACAAATGCCTTTCAAAGATTGGTTCAGAAACCTTTTCTGTGAAACTTCGATGGTCTGTAAAGTGATCAAAGTCTTTTACAGCTATTTGCTTTATTAGATTGACATCTCTTAACATTATCAGGTTGTTTGACAACTCATAGTAGCCCACATATCTGAAAAAGGATAACTCGTACATATAAAAAAGACACAAATTTGAACTATTAAACATTATCGGCAATCATAGAAAACATAAATAATGGATGTATGACTTCTATTTTTTTTAGAATATTGAAGCAATAATTTTCTGAGGTATTTCTACATAATTGAACTAACATTAATTCATACAACTAAATTATGCATATTCCAATACTTAATCAGTAAAAAATAGTTGGTCCCCTTAGCCTAGTTTTCGACGCTGCAATGCGTTTATTTTTCCTGATTGTACAGTCTAGGATTTGAATCCATAAATAGAAACTTTCGTTTATTGATTCTCATGTATGCATGGATGTCTGTGATATCTGCATTCCTTTCCACCCATTCAATCCGGAGCAATCAGCTAAACACTTGTTAAGTTCTAACCTTATCATTCTATCCTTACCCTGTTTCAGTAGTGGGCTGTCAATTTGTTAACAAGGATCTCGCCTAATCTCAGAGCTATTCGCCATGGTCTTTATTTATCCCTCTTATACAATTAAACGCAATCATTATTGAATCAATTATTTTTTATAAAATACTTATAAATCTCAATACCGAGCCAAAAAATGTTCTTACCTCCCATAAAATTGCAAAAGTGAAGATTGATGTAGAAAGAAGAAACAAGATTAACCAAGATTGACGCAGCAATAGGTACTATTTTTTTGCTCCCATTCAATGTTAAACTGTTGTATATTATATATATATACATATGTATATGTTCGAAATAACATTAACGTTGTGATTTGATCTGAAAATATTGTTTTTTCTATCTTAATAAGAGGTCGCTGGCCTAAGAATAATTAAACGAAAGACTAACGCGACCCCTCCGAGCCCCATCCAGCCCACCCCTGCTCTGTTTGAAAAAAAAGAGAGGTTGAGCAACTGAGTATCAAATAGTTTTTGTAAAACAAATTCTGTTAATATGCTCCATTAAGAGTTCAAGTGTTCCAGATTGGTAGTGGATATGGTTGGAAAAATACAATTCATATCTGAATGTACATGATTTCACAACAGAAAATGGATTAGAATTGGTCAGTATTCAAAATGAGATTTTAACATCATGAGATTAGGTAATGAAATTGATAGATGTCAGGGAATCTTAGAGGTACCACATGATGGACATTCGAATACTCCACATAGGGAGCAAATATGATTGAGAAGAATAAAAGTATGTTTTTTTTTGGTAGGCGTTGAATCAAAAAAATAAAACAAGTATTGATCAAATGATAGTGTGAAAACAAATACCATACCTTTCTTCTGGAAATGCATCGTAAGTTGTTTTTATCAAATCAATAATATGGGCTTGTTTGGTCAATAGTTTCCACATATTTCCAACGAATGGTATATTTGGCTTTATACATTTCACACCGTATCTTCCAAAGTATTCGTAACGCCATTTTCCATATCCGTATAGCGCCCCAAACACAGTTACCAAGATTATGATCCAATCCCAGAATGTAAGATCCATGGCTTGCTGATAATATAAAAATAAATAAAATATGAAATATATACATATTTGATTTCATTAATCTTTATATAACATTACACAACATTTTGAAATTAGTACATACTAGTAAAGTAAAATCAGTATGATTTTGAAACACAGATAATTGAGTTGAAAATATAGTATAAAGAGAAAAAAAATCTATTTCAAAATAAAGCACTACACGAAATATAAAAAATCTTTATTTACAAGTTAATTCTAAGGATATATTATAAACTTCAACACGCTTATACAAAAATTGAATTTAACTGATACATAGACTCTGACATTATCTGACTAGTAATCACTGAGCAATTATTTTAGTTCTTTATCTCTGAGCCGAACCGTTTATCTCATTTACTTACTCCTTCTCGACCAAACATTGATTATTTACCGTATTGATTATTATCTTATTATATGTTAGAAATATTAACATAAAATAGAATTATACTATTGTAAAAGCTGCAATTTTATAAAAATACCCATTACTACAAGCCCAACTCAAGGACAAATGTTTTATTCAAGTCCACTTTGAAACAAATATTTTTTTCGTAATCTAAATGAAGATATTTAACTATTTGTGTAAAAACAAAGTTTTGTAAAATTAGTCATAAAAAAATTATCTAACGGTATTTAATTAATGCAAATGAAATGACACCATCGAAAACGATATGTACATTCTACATTATTCATGAATATTGTTATTATTGACAAACAGTACATAATAATCATATCGACAGCATAAACAATAAAACTAAATCAATCGACAATATAGTACTGATACATGTTAGTTTTTATTAATAAATTCGTCGCATTGGCGGGAAGATCTTCTTACTAACCTCACTGTCACGGTGACAGACAATCTGAAATAAGGTGAGAATTTACGGATGAGCTAAGATAAAAAAAATCCTGTAATTATGATTGCTCTAACTTGCAAAACAATCAGATAGTTATTATTTAGTCTTTTAATTTAAACAGATAAATATATACACATTATTTGGGTATTCACTTTAGCCAGGTAGAATATCACTTTGTTTTGACGTTTACAGGTTTATCAAACACACACTAAGTTTAGTGCGAAGTTATATTTTTTGAATTGTAAATAGACTGAGTTGACTAGCTGTCATGTTATGATCATATGCGGCTATACGGCCCGACATACTGCAGTCGTGAATCAACTTAAATTAAATTGCAGTACCTACGAACAGACAAGTCATCTTTATAGTTTGTAATGCGGATTATTATTGATTTCTCGCTCTTCGTTTATCTCTTTCTGCTGGGTCACGGGATAGATACGAGAATGAGATTTTCATGAAACAATTTTTATATCGATTCGTGAATTTGTAGCGGAGTATTATGCATGTTCGTTATATTTTTATATCAATCCAGCCTACTCTTCAGGGGATTTTAAGAGCTCTACAGTACTGATCTATGAATCAAAACCGCTAATCTATGAAGGAAACACTTCCACTAAGTTTTCATATTTTATGATTCACATTAAAAGCAGACTTGGCTTTAAAATATGGTGACACCTGGAATATTAGAACTATTTTGATTCCCTGCGACACTAATAATATTGAACTCAATTGACTACCTATCTATGTAAGCAGGTACAAGGGTAACCGGTATATCATAGTAAATTAGGTAACTTGTATTTTTTTTTAGTTTGTATTGGAATCTCATAAGTTTCTGTTTAGTTTCGCCTCCATACAGTGGCGGATTATTTCATAACGCACGAGGTGCGCGCTTGTGGCCTCTAATTTCAGGGGCTAGTTTTATTAATTGAAAAAAAGGTCCCCAAATTTGATTGCGCTTAGGGTATTCGCCTCCATTGAAAACTATACCAGAAGGCTTAGCGGTTATGAAACAAAAATAAAAAGATCAGCCATCAAATAATTTCTTTATTATTATCATTACTAGTATGAATTAGCCAACACAAAGAATAAGCGTTCTGCTAAAATTTATGGATTCGGGAAGTGTTCCACTGCAGAAAAAATCTGGGCTCTTGCTCTATTCTATAACTTTATAAATAATATTAACACCAACAAAAATTAAGTAGTTTTTATTATTCACATTTTTTACAACATACAAAAATACAATAGTACCTATATAAAATTACAACACTAATAATAAATTAATAATTTTCAGTTCTAAATTATAAAATGCCGTTGAAAATATTTTATACGGCTATAAATGATTCATTTTTATTACTGATGTATACAGACACAATTATACTTATGAATTATTTTCTTTTGCTCTTAATTAATAATACATTGTTTTATATTTTGGTGGATTTCCTACAGCTACTTATTTTTTCTTGTCCTAAATCCTATCCAGAATCCCTTCTCCGCAGTAAGCGTGAATACATGGTTTTTGATTTTTATGGGGGTTACAGTTTTTGGAGTCATTACCAAGTCGAAATTATGAAGGAGGTGAAAAACTAGCAACTTCACTTCCATCAGAACGAATCGGTTACCTGAAAAACAAGCAGTAAGAAGTTTAGGAAGAGAAATTTAGATTATTGTAAAAGTTTTCAAATCTAAATTCATTACTAAAAAGTTACAAAAAGACTTATGATCCTAAATGTGTTTAATTTTTAAATGTGCCACAATCAACTTTATTAACCATTACCGTATTTAAGTAATGAATGGCAACTGACACGATAAAGATTTTAATAGATTTATGAATTTTAAAATATTATGGAATGCCACGGGTCTTATGGCGAAATCGTTTTATAAATATAGGGTATAGAATCCGTAGAGAACACCATTAAGTAATAGTTGCCTTTATTCAATTGATTTTTCGATCTGAGAAAGTGGCATGGATAAACAAAAATGCCGAAAAACTGACCAACAATCAGTAACAAACTGACCAATTACTGTTTGGTTTTATCGTTTTATGCCCCTAAATACAAATATGCTCATCTTAAAACAGTGCCTCCTACATATTATACATATTATGTTTTGCATTTTGATTAAACATACATATTATCAGCGGTGGGCTGCCAATACGTTAACAAGGGGCTCGCTCAATATCAAAGTAATTTATCAGTCATATGCAATTATATGCAATACTTTTAAATAAGCAAACGATTGTTACTTAATACACTTAAAATATGCAACAATAAGCAGTTTAACATAAACTAATCAATGTAAATGGCTAAAAATGTACTGCTGTGTATACTGGAAGCTGTCGTAGATAGTATATGTCAGAAATTGCAGTTACGTACTAGTTTGATCTGAGAATATTGTTTTCTATTAATTTAACAAGGGGCTCGCCAGCCGTGGTAAAATCTAACAAAAGGCTCGCGCGAGCCCCTCCGAGCCCCCTCCAGCCCACCCCTGCATATTATGTTTAATCAAAATGCAGAAAAAGTAATATTTTCATTCAACAGATTATTATGAAATGTTTTCCTTATTTTGCTGCGTAATATAATACAACCACAAAGTAAAATATTTCTCGACATTTGTTTGTAGAAATTTTTTAAGTTCAGAATTCCCAATGAAGGCAAAATAAGAAACGGTTTTTTCTTTCTTCTTAATGTATTTTTTCATACATAGTTGGTCAAGTAGAAGCAACAAGTTGAAATATAAGTTTCCGTTCTAGGGTGCTATTTGTGTATACAGATTGAAATAACAAGGAAGTGGAAACGTAACATTGCCAACATACTAACAACAGCAATATGGTGTATGAAATTGTCAGTCACTTATTTCTTCCATCAATATTATATGATACTTTACCCCGAGACAATATGCACCAAATGATGATAAAAATTCATATTAAATACTAGCCTAGGCAGCTTCTTGGTCCAACTCCAAATGGTAAAAACGAGAATGGGTGGATAGAACTTTTGTTTTGCTCAGAAAATCTTTCTGGGTCAAACTTTGTAGGGTTAGGCCAATACTTCGGATCTCTGTGGATGGGGAATATCGGAATTTGAATTACGTCACCCTTTTGAATCTAAAAAAAAACACAGTAATTTTATTTTTATGCAAATACAGTAATAAAACATCGGATAACGAGAACATTGTGGATAATCAATCACCCTAAAGAGTCCTATGTACGAATGTTTTCTTAACTTTTCCGGTTCTAAGCTCAAGAAATGCGACCCCAATACCCACATTTTCTTAAATATCTATTTTAATATGGGTGATACAATGTTTATAATTAAGGTATTCTTATATCATAGTTTTTTGGACTTTTTGTAGTTTATATAAATACGCAATAACGCGATAACGAGATAAGCGTCCGCTTACCAGCGATCGTTCGTAAGATAGCTGGGCTAAACGCGTCAGTTGCAAATTCATATTTGTGCTGGGATGACGTCTTTTACGCGCAACTTAAAATATATTTATTTATTAAAAAACCACGGATTTTTATAAAAAAAATATATGAGGAATGATGCAGAAAGATATTTTAAAGCCCTTAGACTATTTTTTTTGAAATTCATAATAAGGCCAATAATGAGGAAACCACTGGGGTCCCTAAACGACCTCCATCGTCAGAGAAGTATTTTTCTAGTCTCCGAGCCGCGAGAGTTAATACAAAGTTTAATAGCATACATTTTATGAAACACATATAATATTTTTAATTCAATTATCGTAATCCGAAAAACAAGGTTTCCAAATTTGATTGCGCAATCAAATTTTAAAATTGCGTTTCGACTTATTTACTTTGTGAATTAAAATATTTAGTTTATGGGGGAGAGTGTCAACGTTTTCATAACTGTGGCCTTATGTTGAATCAGATAAATGAATGTGGCCTTTAGAAATGAAAAGGTTCCCCACTTAAGACTCGACCAACTGTGAGAACACATGAAAAATTGAAACGATCAATGCAGCGACACATGTTGAACAGCTTGAAGATTAATGTTTATAGATTAAAACGTTATTTATTTATTTTAAAGACAACCCTGGCAAATTAGAATAGTAAAAAGAATCGCCAATAAATTTAGATATTAATGGATGGCTTAAATTAAAACTATGGAAGCAATAATAGTTACACATAAGAAAAAATTCACTAAGATCTGTATAAAAAGAAAGAGATAAATATCAGTGGCGGTTCTAGGTACTGGGCTAGGTGGGCTAAGCCCGACCTGCATTTTTCACCCAAAACATTAGATAGCTGAATAAAAATGAACAGCAATTCGGCCGCTGAACAAAATAAATACATTTATAAGCGTAACTAACCTTTCCCAAATGAATATACTTAATATCTTTGTTTTAATTATCCTCTGTCAATATAAGACAATGTTACGTCTACCTACAATCATATTCCCGATTGTGTTTTGTATTACAATTTTAAACTGAGCCGGCACAATAACCCTATAAATACTTCACAGGGAAAAGGCAACGTCACTCTGGCAACACCACTCAGGGGCTATAATGTGATTAGACCGTAACCACAGACAATATCATGAAATTTTTCTTTACACTGGGGCGCAATCAAGCACGATTAGATTTTTTTTATATTTGTATGTACGGAAACGTCATCAAACACAAAGGATTGTGTTTCAATCTGTCAAACTTCTGTTGATCGTTGGGGGCTGAACTGATTCAGCCCATTACACATACTTATGCATTGGAACACAAAACCAATATCGTTGTATTGTATGAAAGTGACAGGTATTGACTTTCAGTGTGACAGTTCTGTATTGCTTTTAGTAGGTACTTGTTATTTCACTTTGAAAGAGACGAATTAAAGGATTCCGTGTTATTATTCTATTATTTCTTAGTTACATTAGCATTGATTTTATTATATAATAATTTATGCATTGCAGTAGTATCGTAGTATTTGTTAATTTGCTTGTAGATTAATGTATAAGGTGAAGTAGAAATATGCTTTTCTCTAGCCCACCCAAGATTTTAGGTCAGGAACCGCCACTGATAAATATAATTATTAGTATTATGGAACACTTAAAATTCTCATATCTATCAGGATCGAATTGAAAAGTTGCGATGCTCTCAAGATAGACGGGAAAAAACATGTTGAGATAGAAAATATTTTTGATTAAACTCATTGATAATGAAATCAAAAGTGAACGCCGATCATTACATAGTCTTCACAGTATAAAACAATAGATACAACGATTTGAAGCATAACAATAATATAATATTAAAACAGACAAACTTTCAACGTTTTTTGAACACTGGACTCAATCATATGAAATTTTCCAATACTACTTACAGTATGTCCTTGATGATTTTGATTCGCTGGTGGTAATCTGTATGTTTTGGTGCATTCTCTGTCCACTAATCCAACTGGCGGCCAAAGTCGAAGAGTTTCTAAAATATACCATTCAAAAATAAACAGTGAATGATGATAATACAACATACAATGAACAATCGTATTGAAAAAAACATGGCATGGTTGTGACCTACGTTCCCTCTAAGCCAGCGATTTCCAAACTGGGAGGCGTGGACTATTGCAAAGGGAGGCGCGAACAGTCCAAAATATTTATTTATCCTTTAAAACGTGTCTTTATTACTATATACAATAAAGGATGGGGAGGCGCGAAGATATTTTTTTCTTCAAAGGGAGGCGTAGTAACATAAACATGGAAAGCACTGCTCTAAGCCGAAGGGTTAGCTGCGCGGAAATTTCAAAGGCTGCGCGGACCGATCAAATATTAATTGAACAACTGTCTTGCAGTGCGCGCCAACCCGGAATGAGTGCGCAGTGGCTTCCCAACTGCTGCGCGGCCGCGTACGCGCGCAGCTTAGAGGGAGCGTTGGTTGTGACTAGGGCAGGGATGGCGAACAAGTGACCCGCGTGAGAAATTATCTAACCCGCTTGAACTGTTAGAAATGATTGTTTTTATTTAAAGCCTTAATTATTCAATATATGTGACAATGACATGATTTTTTTTTTTTTAAAATAAAATTTGAAAACTTGCGAAAAAGGTTCGCCATCCCTGGACTAGGGTATCCAATCCCGAACCCTTTATCCCGGACCCGCGATTTATCACTGGAAAAAAAGTCAGAAATTGAGAGATTTTTGCAAACAATATCAAATGTTTGAAAAACCATCTGGTGACAATGATTGTTTTGGGCTTTACATATAATTTGGTTGGGTCTCAGGATGGGTATCGCTGGTTTCAAGAAAGGGGCTTATACATAATTCGATTGCATTGCGTGCCAGATAACTTCTTGGGTTTATTGTTAGACAAAGCAAACCATTTGAAAACCCAACTGTGTTTCGCACGCTTTATGTTTCTTTGGTCTTAAGTACGATTAAATATGGATCCATTATTTGGATCCCATATGAAAATTCATACAATCTGCAATTGGAGCGAGTCCGTAAGAAATTTCTAAGATATTATTATTTTAAAAAAAAAAAAAAAATTCCCTTTGATCATTTCTTAAAGGAATACTAACCCATGAAATTTCTTTTAAGAATGCTATCATTTCACTCTCTTGAAACTCGAAAATAGTTTTCAAGTGTAAAGCATTTTTCTCTTCATCTTCGGGGTCAAGTTAATAATCTTGAAGTTCTCATGACTCTTAACTTATATGTTCCCAATTTATTCTTACGTAGGCCAAACAATAACAACAAAAAAAATGTTTCTGAACTGTTTGTTAGGTTTTTACTTTTTTATTTTTTGATTTTGTTTGTTTGATTTTTATATGTTGATTATTATTATGTACTGTTTTTTATTTTTATTATATTAAATTTGTCAAGTGCACGTTGAATTGGCGTACGCTGTAATGTCATGTACTGTACTTTTGATTTTAAACAATAAATAAATAATTCGCACAGTATTGAATAATTGCATACCAGAGCAAACCATATCCAAATATTGTAGTTTTTGAAGATCGCTGTACGTGGCCATGGCTCCGTCATGGTCTCTGATATATTCGTCTATTTCAGATTGCAGTTTGTTGTGGACATCTCTGTTAATGCACAACTCAAAAATCATAAAACTCAACATAGTGGAAACAGTGTCGAATCCGGCGAAAAGGAATATCACGACTTGGGCAACAATTTCGTCTTCGGTCCAAGCTGAAAATAGTAAAAATATTTATTTAGCAACAATTCCAAAACGAGCGACAAGTTGAGTGCAAAAACCTCAACCAAGGTTTTAATTAGGACTTAAAAACTGGTTTTTAAAACACGATTTTTTGTCGGTTTTAGAATTATCATAAAACGGATAGTTCAATTACTTCCAATTTTTTTTTCAATAAATTAAATTACTAAAAGTTATATTTTTAAAAATCGATTTTGAAATCAAAATCATAATGTGGGCGGTGACTTTTTTTAAACTTCACTAATTTTGATTTATCAGAAGAGATGTTCAAACTGTTATTTTTTTGTTCCATTTAAAGTAAAAAAACATTCGGTTTTCGTTTAGTCTTCGAGTGGTGAATTCTTAAATATGTTTATTTGTTACTAAAATTTATTCAACTGTAATTTAGAACATTTTATGCAACGACAACTGAAGAAAAGCATAAATAGAGTTCGAAAACGTCGACTTAATGTGAGAAAATGGAAAGATAAAGTAAGAAAGCAATGGAAGAATAGTAAGTTAAAAAATGGCAAAATCCCTAATCTGTATAAACAAAAGTGCTTTAACAAAATACAGTTAAACTTGCCTCGGTTTATAATTCTTTTAATGGATTTTTGTTCGTATACAGTTGCAAATCCAGCATCATCGCTTATTATTTCTGTCGTCTTTTCTTCTCGCAAAGACCCTCTGATAGCTTGCATAAGAAGATGGATCATATCTCTTCGAATGATACCCGAAGTTTTCCTATAATTCAAGATCTGAGCTACCGTTGATCTGAAGAATTTGACCACTTTTTCGTTCATTAGTGATAATCTTAAAAACTGTAAAATTTGTTTATATTAAATAAAAATTTAATAGAAAGATACTCAAGAAAATCATTTTTTTTCAATTCACTCTTGCGAGAGATGTTATTCAGTTATTTATTTGATTGCATAACATTATTTTCATTATATCTGTAGGTAATGTTTATAAGCACGAATTATATCGACCACGGAAAGGAAAAAGAACGTAACCCACACACATCAAATTTTACATGAGGCACAAAAAACGTGTTTTGATTATTTTTGGCCATTTGCAAATTATGAAATAAACACAACATTGAAGTGCACGAAGACTTCTAAACTGGTGTTTAATGGACATAATCTAATATTAATTTAAGAGATTGTTTAAGGAAAATCTTTATTTTAGTCTTTTTTCTTGGTTTCAATTTTCACAAGACCATCTTTTTCAAACTTTAAAGCTAAATTTAGATATTAATTCGGCATTTGCAGCTTACGTCCTTTTGATATAACGTGTATTAAGTTAGATACATTGTGATTATCGAAAAAGAGCTGTTTTGAAAAGTCCTTTTTCATTTCCACAGTCGATATTTAAACGAATATCGTGAAGCCAAAAAACCTATTTAGAATAAAACAACAAAAAGGCAAATCAAACATTTCTACCGAAACTGGAGAGAAATAAAACGTAGGATCATTGTTAAACTTACTAGTATATTTAATTAATCTAAATAGCAAGGGATGTAAAAGAAAATGAATATTCATTAAACATTTGCATAAAAGCTTATATTATTTGCAAATGTACCATGTATTTTCAATTTGAATAAATCACACGAAATGAAAATTTATTTGCATGTCACTTGAGGTCACCTCAAGAAGCAATAACACCAAATTTAATACATCTTTTACAATATGTTATTTGGTATTGATTGTGCCGGGACTTGAGTCCGGGCCCATGTGATCGCTAAAGCAAAGCTTTTACAAGAAGACCACTGAGTCCGATATAATTTATTTGTTAATATGTATTATCGGCTCTCAAAATATGTCGTTGTGTCAGACTTCAGTAGAGTATCAGAAAAAAGATTATTAGATGTCCACATCATTTTATTACATCAAAAATACTTACCGTCATTAAACGTGGAAATAAGAAGAATCCCGCAAACTTTGTGATTGCCAATCCCTTGAATTGGGTGAGTTGTAGTGACATCTTATAAAATGTGTTGTTTTCATCATTCAAAGAGTCGGATTCAATCCCGAAAGCGCAAGACGCAATGACGTCGTTCGAAAATTTTGTCAACAAGTCTTTCAGTTCTACTTCTTTATAAGTTTCTGAAAGTTCAGTATGAAATAATGTATTTTTTTTACAATTTCTTAGTAAGCCTTACTAAATGTTAGATTAAAGAGCTTCTTTGCTATAATTTAAGATTTCGACTGAATTCGACTACTTTGCTGATTTGGATAATCAGCAAAGTGTCTGAAAAATTCATTAAGAGTGAATGTAGCGGTGTACAGCCACTCTTTTTACAGGTGAATTTTATTGGAGTATATTAATAAGGAATATTCAACTCAACTGGGATGTTTTGAAAATTATATTAACACTTTATAAGCGGGCGTTTTTTAGTGATTAGCGCAAAAATATATTACATTCTTAAAATCAACACAACCTCTAAGCTTTCGGCTGAAATTTTCAAAAAAATCTTATGTGACATTTAATCATTAAAAATAAAATGAAAACATTTTGACATCATAATTTCGCTATTTTTCTAAGCTAAATATAAAAATCTGTTATTAATTTAGTAGATAGCACTCCACTTGTTATCAATATGAAATATTCAAAATATTCTGTATACAAAATAACATTAATCCATACCATTATATAAATGATTATAGTATAAAATCCTCATTCCTACAAATTTACAATCACTGTAAGTGTGAAATCTGATACCCTAAATATTCGAAAAACATGTGTCGCCTTTTAAAAAACAATACTACGTTTAAACGAACATTCAGGGCATAATAAATTATGAGTTTTATTGCCTATTGTCAAAAAGGGTCACTTGCCGCGGCAGTTATTTTGAAGAAATCATTAAATTCAATATACCAACAAAACTGACAATACACAATAAACGTATTTTTACGTTTCCCGCCTATAATGTGTTAAGTTAGATTTTATCTATTACACTATTACACGAATGTTTGCAATCAAGTCATTTGATAATTTGTCTTAATGTTTCGTTGTAAATGTTTTTGTGCCATCTGTAAAATTTGTACTTGTTCAGTCGACAAACATTTATTAGCATCAGACTACATACTGGGATTAAAATACTTCTTACGATTCGTTTGATTATCCCGATTATCTTCCCTTAGATACGTCATAAATCGGTCTGCACATTTTTCAATGAACGGAATCATTTCTTTCATTTTTGATCCCGTGAAAGCTGGACTTAATGTACTTCTCATATCTCTCCATTGGTCACCTACAAAAAGTCAAATAGTTAACATCTTATTAACACAATATTTATAATTTATTATTCATTCATTAGCCGTCGTTTTTCTTTTAACAGTGTTATTAAAAGCCTATTTTTTTATTGCTGGCGAATTATTTTGTCACTAACTACATTTTTAATGATTCCATATCATTTAAAACTTATATTTTCAAGAGAAGCTGATAATAATTTTATACTTACGGCGCTACTGAAGCACCACAAATATAATAAGTGGCAGATTAAGCACAAGAGAAGCCCCAGGCGCAATGTAATATATAAAAATCTGAACAAAATATTTATGGGTAATATAATATAAACCATTTTTGAGGCACCTAAAATTCATAGGCCCCAAGCGCGCGCCTCGTGCGCTTATAGGATAATCCGCCACTGAACACAATCACAACATTTTGAATACTATAAGAACAATTTATTGATAAGACAAGAAAAAACTGTGACCATAAGTAGTTTTATTTTTGTAGAGTTACAAATTTACAACTCAGAAAATGTTTGGAGTAAGCAAATATTCTATGAACAAATTACATAGGCGCTTTCACGTTCATGTATTCATCATCTAATGTGTTTAACACTTTGGGTGTCAAACATTTTTTTAAAATTGGATTTTTCATTATATATTTTAGGATATTTTAATTATTTAAAAAAAAACTCGTAATATCATTTTATGGTTTTGTCATCATGTCGATTTTATTTTTAAGAAACTTAACTCAAAATTTAGAAAAAAATATATCTCAGGAAATATACCGGCAGGCCGCTTGTTTGACATGCCTGTTCTCGATAAGGGCTTAGGATCACAGGGGTCAATCTCCAAAAATATGGTTTTAGCTTCACTAAGGTATAATATATGATTTACTTATTTATAAGAATAATTTAATTAATAGATTTGCCCAATCGTATCTTGTAAACGTTTATATGCACGAGATAAATCTTTGTCACTAATAAATATTATTATGGCAGGCACTAAAAACACCCACTTTTGTAGTTAGTCCCCTGTGATCTTATGCCTCCGGAGTCATAAGTGCATATTCTTCGTTTAAATAAAAACATTTTTTGTTTTATGTCTGAAATAAACATAATAGCTCAATGATAAAGAACGGATATCTAACCTCTAAGATTGAATAAATTGTAGTAGAAGAGTGGGTCTGATCCGGAAACAGCAAACACAGTGTGGTTCACAAAGTGATCGAATTCTTTCACAGTAATCTGTTTCAATAAATCCAAATCTTTTATAGCAACCGACGCCTGAGAGAAATTGAAAAATCCGACATACCTGAAAAAAATGTCGTTTGTTGTTATGAATAAAATACACCATGCTCAGTGCTGGCGCAAGGTTATTTAGCGCACTGGGCAACGGCTATGGGCGCGCCACCTTTTTAACAAATCATCCCATTTTGTTTTCGAAATAATGAAAAAAAAATCAATTCGGGATTATTAGTTTTTTTAAATATATATCCATGTACGCTTCCAATATGGCCTTCTAATGAAGGTATTTAATCGGAAGTTTTTTTTACGAGAACCGTGTTTAATTGACATA